>CM038041.1:186333741-186523490 GCA_021397845.1 Areca catechu
AATAAGCCTGAAGGGGGGGGGGGGGTTGTAGGCGGAATAGTTCACCTAGCAAGCAAGTAAAAGTTTGTAGTTACTAACCAAAAGGTTACACTTAAAGAGAATTACTTTATGGAGGTTTCCTGCATGTAGGCTTGAAGCCCGTGCAAGCTTGGTTAATGTGGAATGCAATTCTTTTACAGAGTAGGTAAGCGATGGCACCAAAGGTACCAAAGATTGACAAGCCTCCCTAAGCCTGAAGACATAAGACTGGTACAGAGCCTGTCCACGAACGAGAGAAACATCTGCATTGCTTTCTCCTTTTGATATTACATCAGCCATAACAGCTAAATCAGTGGACAGGGAAGCTTCAATTGGAAGGAGGATCATGTTTGCCTGCCAGTAGACAGAAACATTCTACATTAAAATATGTAAAATTACTTAAATCATTATGAGAAGATAGCACAATGTAGCTGTGAACAGAGCAACAAAATCCAATTCACACAAGTCACCAACAAAGTTCAAGAAATTTCATTGTGAGCTAGCAGAAAACCTTGGAAAGATCTGCCAGAAGTGCACTATGTGCTACAGAAGCTTCCTTTCCCAAACTGTAGATGTCATGCAAACCCTCTGTTATAGCCAATACCTGCACACAAACAGTGCACAGCATGAAGAAAAGCCAAAAAAAATTAATTCAGGCCCAACATCAATACCATATATGATGAAGGAAAAATGCAGGTGTATGACTACTAAAATTGGTAAGGTGAGCTACGTTGATTGTCTCTCATGTAACTATAGATTTCAGATAATCTTAAAAAATATGGTAGAAAACTGAACTCATCAACTTTTACGATCCACAAAGCCATCTCTAGCTGATTTCTAGGCATGATCTCCTTGATGACAAAATATTATCACGTCTGGGAACTCTATAATGGGCTCGTTCTTGCACACTAGTAACATGTACACAGAATATGGGAATTTGAATGTCAAAGTAAACAACAAGAATGACCACTGCAATGTGTATCAGTTTTTCTATGTTTATCCAATAGTATCTGTTAACTCATTTATGTACAAATACCAGTAATGACAACACAAACAACAGTACAGTTATGAACTTGAGGCATGCTCATATAAGGAAATAATCATTTTTTCTTGGAGAAAATAAACTTCCAGATTCATTATATTCTTTACATCCAATAACTCTAATACCTCCTCAAGCATGGAACCACATTCAGTAGTCAAAGCAGTGTGTCCTTTCGAAACATGACTAAAAGAAGATAATGCCACAATGGCTTCATTAGCACGCTCCCACATAGCAGCAAGGGTGTCTTGCAGATCACCTGCAAAAAGATGTAAAGCACCATCATTCATCTTTACATCTGTGTGCCTGCATAAATATTAACCAGAATCTCGTGCTACAAAAATAAGAGAGCCTAGAGTAGACCTGAAGCTGACTTGGCCCTTACAGAGGCAATACAGAGTTCACTAGTAGCAGAAAACAAGCCACTAGCAGCAGCTTCCATGTTATTTTGTGCCAGCTTCCATTCTTCTTCAGCACCTAAGTTGAAGAAATGGTAAATGAGGTAATAACAAAAGGAGAAACAAAACTGTAGCTAACATATAATGGAAGAGCAATTTACATGAAAAATATCACAATTTTGAGACTGAGTTATCTAGCCAGGATGGAAACTTACATGTAAAAGACTGATAAGCAACGTCTAATCTTGTCAAGGCATTCAGGAAAGCTTGCTGCCATGTTCTACCATCACCAGTAGTTTGTCCAGAAGATTTGTCTCCAGGTATCCAAAAAAGACCATCTCTAGATGCTTCAAACTCCATGACGGATGTGCAGATTTTCATAATATCAGATGCCTGCTCTTGAGCTGCCCAAAGCAGTTGTCTCCTTCTCAATAGATGATCATGGAATTCAGAAGGAATTCCTGAGCTCTTGGCTGAAGAACTTCCTGCCCCAACATTTGGGCCAGCACAAGCCCATCCCATGGCTCTTTCAAGCTGTCCTTCTGTCGACAAAGAAGCCCTTTCACAAGTTTGCAGGCATTCCAGTGATCTTGCTATTGTCGACATGGAAGACTGTATTTCTTCCAATAGTTTCGGCCTGCTAAGGTTTAAAACCAAGGAAAAAAATTCATCATCACCAAGAATGTTTTGAGATAAAACTTTGGTTTTCAGCAAATATGGCAATGAAAGGTCATGCAGCCATCCCATCCGCACAATCTCCAAAATGGTCTTTCCCAGAGCCTCAGTAAGCTCATTTACCTGCCTTTTCATAAGAGAAATTGCGGACTTGGCAGCCCTGACTGTCTCATGTGCATTACAGTATTCTTCAAGCATAAGCTGAACTCTTCTCACAGCTCCAGAATCTCTTTTTACTTGATCAGAAGAAAAGTGCCTTCTTGCTTCTAACATGTGCTGCAAATTCTCATTTTCTTTATCTATCTGCGCCAAGAGAGCAGGAGCCACTCTTTCTTTCAAGTACCGATTAACTTGTTCTTGCAGATGAATTCCAAGCTTCTTCTTAAGAACATTGTAAAGATGATCAAAACCAAAATTATGATCAACTGAAGATGATATCTCATGAATGCATAAATCAAGAATAGAGTCCAGAATACTAACTTTCCAAACAAAGAAAGCATGATTCTTCAACAAGCTGGCAAATCCCCACATTGATTCAGATAGTGAAAGACTGGATGTCCCGATATCTGCTAGATTAGAAGAGGAGCCATTTGAGTTAAAAGGAAGAGTATCATATGACAGCAGCATTTGATCAATTGATTCCAGCTTAGAGAAGGGCTCAACTAAAGCAGCAAGCAGAGCCTTGCTTCTTCTATTGTATAGATCCCCCTCCTTTTCCACGCTTATTAAAGATGCAAAGAAACGTTCAGAAGAAACTAGTGAATTTTTAATATTGGCTTCTATCTTTGTTAAAGAAGAGCTCTGTATATCTTTCTGGTTCCAAGTTTGATGGAGTTGGTCTAACTGCGCTCTACAAGCTTCTTCTTGGGATGCCAACTCTTCAGCCTCTTCCCAGGATAGATGATCCCGACCTTTCACTGCAGCTTCTTCAAGAGCTAATTGTTGCTCAGTGATGAGCCCAACTTTCACAAAGTAGTTCTTTTCTAGCTCTACTAAGGATGCTCTCTCTAGCTCCACCTCAGCGAGTTTTTCTAGTGCTGTATCAATGGAACCACGGATTTGAGAAAGGGATCCAAAAGCTTCCATTACTTCTGAGTTGTAAGAGATAGCTGATCTAATTATCTCTGGGAGAACAACTTCAGTCATTTGTTCAATCAAGTGTTTACTGAAATGCAAACTAGTCTGAAATACAGAAACCCAGTTTCCTTCAGATGTAAGCTTCACATCATCTGTAGTTGTACTGATCCTAGGTAAATCAATGTCCACCAGTTCCAGAACTTCATTGAAAAAACCTGCAACTAGTACACATTTCTCAATCTGCTCTTCAAACTCATGGAAGGCAGCTAAAGAATCAGGTTGCAAACCATCATCTCCTGCTCTCCAGCCAAGTCTGCCAGTGGATTTATTCGAGATATCTATAACTTTTGCTTTAACCTCCTTATATAGTTCATTTACAGCCATGTTTAAAACAGATAACATCTTTACTTTCTTCTCTTCAAGATCTCCCTGCATTTTAAAATCTTTTAGTCCTTCATACTTTTGAAATGAATGACTACTGGAAGTATCATCTTCATTTCTTGAATAACCTGCAGACTGCATATATTTCGTGAAAACAGATAGCAGGCGCTCTTTAGATTTTGCTTCAGTATCTGATCCAATAGAGTTCATCAATTCTAAACATTCATCATCAACTTTCTCTATCTCCATTACATATCTTTCCATTTTATGAAAGAGATCTTGATGCCTCTGTTGAACCAAATCAACACATTCCCCCTGGGACTTAGCAATAATGTCAGCAGCTTGCTTTCTTGCAAGGGAGAGGATATCAGATGAAATGTTATTTACAGATAATTGCAGAACATGTGCCCAACCACTCACTGGGCTGGTTGTAATGTAGTTTAGTGGGAGAATTCTTTGCAATGCCGAGGCATAATCATGGAGTGCTTCCATTGCACAGGAAAGCCCATTTTCCAACTCAGCAATTATATGAGAAACTTCCTTATCCAAATCATAGCATTGTGCTTGCGTGGGCTCTGGAACAATTGTTAGTGGAACTCCTGACACTAGAACAGCAGAAGTAAGAGATAAGGCCTCTTCCATGCTACTTAACTTTCTGCACGCCTGCCTATCAAGAACTGAACCACTCCATAATGCATCAAGGACCCTTCTATGTTGATCCACCCACATAGCAAGCTCTTGGGATTTATCAGCTGCCACAGCTTTTGCTTGTGCAAACTCATGAGCCTGAACTTCAAATGATGCCTGAGCTTTTTCCAATATGGATTTAGCTTCAGCTACAACTGACTTTGCTGATGTCTCAAGCTGTAGAAGGCTTGATCTCTCTTTGTCAGCATGATAGAATATGGCAGATATCACCTCGTATTGGTTTAGCACATCCAGGAACCTCTGTCACAGTTTTTCAATAAGCATTAAGTTGGTTTGATCTTCCTAATTTCTAGGTGCATCACATAAGAGCATATGGAAACATTTTTCGACATACCTTGAGGGCAAATTCGGCAGCAGGTAAGGTAGCCACTAAAAGATCATGATGCTCCTGAAACACGAACATCATTGTTATGTTGCCCCCCTCTCCCCATGGCAGTAAAGATTAACAGCTTCAAGAAAAATTGATGTCCTTTTTTTTTCTTGTTCTTTATCATTGACAGATATTAACCAGTGTTGACTAGAATCATCAGAGAAGCATATGAATGACCTTACAAGAAGAGAGTGCTAAGAGTGACAATGCAATTACTTTCTCAAAACTGATACACAAATTTTAGTATTCCTAAGCAAATCAAAGCAGGTTGCAAAGCTCTGAAGAAAAACACACTAATCTTTGAACTCAGAATAACCAATTTGGTTGCAATTGGCACTATGAAAGTAACACCAGAACATTAGTTGGGTAGTTAAGAGTGATCTAAGAATTGCATTAAAAAGTAATGTTTTAGTACCCGGATGGTTAACTAGGTCTACCCATTCGACCAGTCACCTGCAAACCTTTGTAGGTTGGGTTGCATCAAAACCCACTAATTCTGAAAATCATGTGATCCACCTCTGGTCCACCAGACCAAACAGTCGAACCATTCAAACCAACCAGGTTGATGGGTTCACTGACCATGAGACCCGGTCATTAAAAACATGATAGAAAAAATTTGAAACCTTACCTACCGACAATCCCAATCACTAGTGCCCCACACCTTCCTCTCCTCTCACATGGTGGCTGATGGGAGAAAGCAAAGTTGCTTCTGAGAGGCAAATACAGGTATCTTGCTATAAGGTTTCTAGAGAAAGACACTGCCAAAGTTGATAAGGGCACCATGTTGGAAGGACACCGCCATTAAGGTGGAGGGTGGCGGTCTTGTCAGAAAAGAAGAGGATGCCACCAGTGGGAGGACCACCAAGAATAGGAAGTCTAGAGGAGCACAGTCGGGGAAGGTCTTTTTCTTCTAGATCTCGTTTTCCTTTTTCTAGTGGGATCCGATCTTTCGTAATGAGATTTGGGTGTGTGGGATTTGGGTATAAAAGGTTACACTGTCAAGAGTTGGAAAAGAGGAAAGACTGCCATTATTGAGAAATAAAAAAAGCTTGCTACTTCAAGCACAAAGGACCTGTGGTTGAACCGGAAATCCACGACCCACCCACTGAAGCAGTTCAGTGCAGGTTAACAATAATGCTACCATCTGCAAAAGATGGAAAATTTTATAATAAAATATAGCCTGGAACTATTAGGCAATTATTGCAGTTCCAATATCCTATCGGCCTAAATTTTGGCCTCGATACATGGTAAACCAATGTTACAAGGACTCACATCCAGCTGAATGAACCCTTGTTAAACATATATAGCTAGTCACATATGCTTCAGACACATTGCATATTCGCTGAACTCTTTAATGACAAAGTTTGAAATTTGGCAAAACTGTAAAAAACTGAACTCTTCCAACAATGAGTCTAACCCACCACCATAATGACACGAGACATGGACTTTAATAGTTTTTGGAGCTTGTTAAGAATGGAGGCATAAATACAAGCCTTTTCCAAATGTCAAATATCTTTTGTCCTTGAGCTAATACTATGAATTTCGCTGAGAAATAAAAAATTTTGACAGCAGCACAATTGGTAAGACTGTTAGTGTCTTTTTTTAATTCATGACACCAATACCTTTACATGTAATTAACTTAGCAAATGAAAATTGTTTTATATTTGCGACCACCATTCAAGATCAAAGAAAGCATCACGAATTTAATATCCCATTCCTTTCAACAAATACATTAAACAGGTCAAGATCATTGCAATATTTGAAACCAAGACTGACATCTAGAAACTCAATGCTTAGCCAGAAATAAACACTTTGTAAATTGTCTTTTGATACTTTCTGTTTAACAGATTTGTGCATCTAATTTAGTAATTTTTCCCCCTACATGAACCTGTATATTGTTCACCTTTCACCCAATCAACACTTGAATACACACCTATATGATTCTGTTTTATTTTTTAAATAATTTCAGAGTTTGTCACACAATTGGGTTTGTCAAAATATGTTTACTAGCCGTTAGTCTTTGTTTAATATATATATGAAGGATGGATTGGAGGAAGGATGGGTAAAAGAGGAAGGATGGAAAACTCTTATGTGTTTGGTGAAACATGGAAGGATGGATGGAAATGATTCTCTCCTCTGTTTAATATAGAAGGAATGAAAGGAAAGATAGATGATATTTACACGACATTTTTAATAAACTACCTTGTAATAAAAACTATTATTATCATCAATTTATAATACTTATTTATATTAAAGAAGCAAGCAATATATGAACTTATAATTTTTATAATTTATAATTATATAAAAAATTATATAAATATTTAATTTAATGTTATTTAACTAAATAAATGATTTTATAAATTAATATATTTTTATATATTAATATATTAATTAATAATTTAATTTAATTTAAATAGTTAATTACTTTTATATAAATAGTTAATTAAAAATATTAGATAGAAATAAATAACTAGTAATAAGATTTAATAGAATAGATAATATATATATATATATAATATGATTAAAAAAGTGAAGAAATGTTATTGTGTTGTTAAAAAAATAATGAAGGGTAATTTTGTTATTGTAGAAATCCACATCTCACATGCTCCATCTATCCTTCCTCATCCTTCCAATTTGAGAGGATGAAAATTGGTAAGCCCGAGTGGATGAAGAATCCCTTCTTTTCATCAATCCTTCTTATAACTTTTTTAACCAAACGGTGGATGGAAGCCATTCATTTTTCCAACCCTATTCATCCTCCCTCTCATGACCGCAATCAAATACATGGTTAAACATGTGTAAACTCCTTTCTAAAAGTTTCTGGAAGAACATGTGTAGAATAAGCTAAATACTTGGACAAAAATTACCTGTAAAGGAACACGGATTTCCTGAACTCTTGAGGCAAATAAGCTCAAGCTAACAGCCAGTTCCATTCCTTTCTTTTCTTCACCACCAATTGCTGCTTCATCATGGTTATCTCCACGTGTCCACTCCACTAAAGGGTCCCAGACAAATACCTCCAGTAACATTAAGATAATATCTTTATTCTTCCTGAGAACACTCACAACTGCTTCACAGTTAGCCCTGAAGGTACCTTCTGTTCCAGTCAAACCTAAAGCAGTTTCAATTATCTGAGTAAGGCGGAAGGGAACTATTTCAGGAATCTTTAGCCTCCTCCCTTTGTCAAAACATACATTGTAATCTATATGGACAATATCACCACTACAGAAATCCATAAGGATGTTATCCAAGTGTCTATCTCCTAAGCCCAGTACATGGCCCACCATGCTCATGGCTGCTACACTACCAGAGAACCTGCAAATCAAATATGGATCATTAAGGTTAATGCCAAGTTTGTAAAAGATGAATCATTCCAGAAATCCAGAAGGATAAAAACATGAAAGTTAGGTTGTGGAACCAGCCAGATATTCTTCTACTAACTCAAAAAAGCATACACACACTTGAAAGCAAATACCTGATTCCATCCACATTGTATTTATTTTTGTGCAAGGCAAAAACATCTAGTAGTGAAAAGAAGTAAATGAAGGGAACATGCCTGTAGATCTTTCATGTCACCAATCAGAAATAACAATGGTAAATGTGCAACCAGCAGCATTTAATTAAATTGCGTATCAAGAAGATGATTGTAAATGCACATGAATGTTGTTGTAATTATGATTATAATCAATTGGCCTTATCCGACGAAATTAGATGTGTCTCATGTGATTGAAATTTAAGAAGCAGAGGTTGCACTAAAGCTGATATTGCATTATGACATGTAGCCAATACTAGTCGAACTGAAAACTGAACAGATTGCCACACCCCGTATATGTTTTTTGGTTTGGTCTAGTAGGAAAAATAAACCACTGGAAGCATGCTAGACCACATAGTAGCAGCCTACATGTAGCATATATGTACAAGGCTGTCACACCATATATACTTAATTCCTCCTCCCAAACTCAATGTGGGTCCCCATTGATGGTCTTCTACAAGAATGAATAATGAAGAATACAGCATATAGTAAAACGAAAAAAGAGGAGAGTTTTACGAAGGTACCATAGAAACAGATAAGAGAGCATGGCAGAATCCACATGAAGGCACAACTTATAGGATATGAGCTACCAAAATGTTGCCAAACAATCTTATCAGGGAGTGAGATCTAAATAAGAAATGCACTAGAAATGAGCAATCAGCAAATGACATGCATGGCTTGGAAGGTAGATGAATCTTGATATAATGCAAGAGGCTAACATACAAGTAGCGAAGCTGGTCTTATACAACACGCAGACAAAGAAAACAAGGACACAACATGCAGACCAAGAAAACAAGGACAAGGGCTGTAAATGGAAGTGCAATAATTATGCCAAGGGTGAATTAAACCCACAAAAAAACACCAATTATGAACTTGAAAACAATAAAAGGTGTTATTAAGTTAGCAAATGACAGATATCTCTTAGGGTTCGTTTGGTTGGGGGTATTCTGGCATGGAAAAAGAAATCCAATGTCAAATTACCATGTTTGGTATAAAAAGTGGAAGAGAGAGATGGTAAAAAAAAGTGGTGGGTCCTATACTTATTTTCTGGAGAGAGAAGGTAAAACGAATATGATGACAGGGTTGGTATTTGGTAAATTCCCAAGTGATGGTAATCCATACTTGACAAAAATATCTCCAATAAAGTACATTTATAATTATTGAATTTATTTTGATATTTTTCTAAGTTCATTTAATAAAGAGCTTTTGCAAAATAATAAAAATATCAATGGCATTATACAAAGGGTTATATGATTATAATCATTATATAAAAATTGATTGAACGTGACAATGATATCTTAGTATTAAAAATTTAATTTTTTATTGACGGGCATATTTATAAATTTGACCATATTCCTATATAGGATTACCTTTAACCAAATGTGAAAATCTTTTTCCGGTATTATTTTTCGGAGAGATTTTTCCACCAACCAAACATGGTAAAAGTTATTTTTCTCCATAATCATTTTTCCACATATGATTCCTAGGAATTGTTCGATTATCGCGTAATCTATCATGCCCCAACCAAGCGGACCTCTAGAAGGTAGATAAATCTCAACACAATGCATGAGGTTACATGGTAAAGCTGGTGCCCCGAGGACAATATCTGTGAATGGAAGGAAAAAGGAAAAAAACTTAAGAATAAACATAATGGAATTTTTACTGCACATGTTTGTATCAGTTCTACAAATTCTATCTGATGCCAGGAGACAATAAAGCAAGACCAGCAAATATCATTAGGTATAGCCTACTGACAGTTACCACTACCCAAAGACAAGTCAGTCAACAAAGTGGGTGTACACATCAGCCATTTTGTTAGGGACTTCAGCCCGAATGTGCATCAATAGCTTCCCAGGATTGTTCACAAATTGAACAGGGAAACAAGCATGGTCCTGTCTATTTCAGGTTCAGCTTTGAATATTCTAGTTCACCGTCGCCTCAAGATAAGAAAATCAAATGACAAAGAATAATTTGTATTTAAAAAAAGAAAAATCAAGTTCTTTCAATCTTCATGGAAAAAAATTGTATTTTCTTGCCACATGAGTCAGCTGCTTCTAAAATGAAATTACAAAAAACAAAATCCAATACCTCTTCGCCTTCAAGGTAAAAGCTCTAAATCCTTCACTAGCACACCACATCTCCTGCCAAAGAAGCTGTCTTGGAGTCTCTTTCATAAGCTCCGAAAGGACCTTTCTTTTAACCTCAAGAGGCCAATCCCTTCGTGAGATCACTCTTCTTATGCCTTTCTCCTTGAGTGCTGGTATGATTTTTCCATAAAACATATCACTTGGGCGGGGAACAGGTGGCACTGGGTTGTTCATATTGCCAGCACCTGCTGCAGAAAGCTGTGCTATCTGGGTACGGGTTTGCCACGACTTGTAGACACTATATATACTAGTTACATTGTCTACCCACTGGATCAACCCAGCCCGCCCGCTGATTGGAGTCACAGAGTAATAACGAACTGAAATGGATCGGCTACGAGTATCAGTGCATGAATAACAAAAACTATTAACTGCCTGCAACATCTGCATGATTCGAGCATCAAGGCGTAGATCCTCTCGGCCTTTAAGAAGATAAGTATAATTTTGACCATCTGATCCTTGTAAAACTAGCTTCTTAGGTCTTGTCTTTGTTGATAGAATTGTTAACTGTTCACAGAATGAAGAGATCGTAACAAGGCCCCGGATGTCAGCTGTAGGATTTCTCGAGGAATCAAGCATCGAGTTTTGCTTCTCAAAACCAGGCATTGGAACATCAGAAGATGAAAGCAATGCCAACTGTGGAGCCACTTCACTCAAAGATATGATTGACTTTCGATGACGAGTTGCTAAAGATGCTGCGATAGTATTAAATGGCCGCCACACATCTCCCAACACCATTGCAGATCCAGGGGGTGTTTTAAAACTTAAGATGGCAGACTTCAGCTGTTCGCTATACTCCTTATAGAACCAGAGCTCATGAGCTGTTTTTGGTTCACGAGAAGTTGAGGCGAGACGACGCTCTAATGCCACAATAATTGGAGCCATCATGGCAGAGTATTTTGCAGCATTTATCTTGTTCTTTTCAGCATGACTTAGGGTGGAATTTGCAGCAATTCGAGCAGCTTCCTCTTTCAGCAAATTTATGCGTCTTATGACATCTAAATTCCACAAGCATTTAGTAGCCATTTGTGAATTCCAGAAAATAAGATATTTGGACAGAAATTTGTGAATTAAGTACAAGAGAGAACAATGAAAGCTATAACAACAGGAATAAAGTGATCTTTAAAACAAAAGATATGTGTTGTTCATCATCTCAAATAAATCCTTATCTTTTTCTGTAACTATTCTATTTGTCTTTGTCATACCTTCTCCTTTAGATTCTCAAATTCTTTTAGTACAATTTAAAGTTTCCATCTAGTGATACCAAAATCCAAATTATGGCACACCTGTCAATGTGTCCTTGCTATACCTTTACCCAGGAAGACATGTAACTCTTGACATGTTCCCCAACTAATCTTATGGGTATTTTTCTGTTCCTAGGTATACCCTAGAAAGAAGGATGAGCTTCTCATGGGAAAGATTAATCTGCTAGATCACAGTTTGGCTTGTATTTCATGCAAATACTGCATGAATATGTCCAAGTCACTTCTGGTCTGGCCATTTTCTTTGTTTTAATTTGGTTCATAGACTTCCTTTATAAAAAAAAAAGTTCCAACATACGAAAAGTTATTCAGAAAGATCTAATCATACAGAGTCTTTTATGACCAAAAAAAGAAAAAAAATATATTACTTTGCCAGTTGCAACAACTATACTAGAACAGAAACACATAAATATGACAAATGAACTAATTATACAAACAGTTTAGAAGGCTTCCTTATAGGACCAGTGGAAAATGTTGTTAGTAATATACAATCTTACAGTCAGTGGACCTCATTTACCTGTATGAAGATCCTGAAGTGTGCTCAGCCATTGTTCCTCCCATAGAACGGTTATGCTTCCTAGCTCATTTATTACAAGCTGAACATCTTGAATTAATTTAGGGTAAAGCTTACTCTGCATCAGGCAGTAGAATGTCAGATCCCAACTCTCACCTAACTAAAGATGCTGGAGTAAACTTACATTATTTGTGAAAATCATGTTAGAGGTCACCAAACATTGCATGTTTGATGAAAATTTAGATTAGCATACAATTGAATTAGACAGTTTCATTACCAAACAGTCCAACAAGTGCTGAAGCTCCTCTGAGGGGTCTCCTTCGCAAGCATTTAAGTCAACTAGTGTAGGATACACTATAGAGTATGGAGATAGCTTGGCTAGCATCATCAACAGTCCCTCCAATTGCTTTCTGACTGCTTGTTTAGGATGAGAACTTAACCGAGCAAACAGTTGGGGCGTTATTTCCTATAATAAAAATGAGAAGATGTAAAACCTTAAACAAGTTTCATCATTAATCAGGCTGCCCAGCATGAAAATTAAAGCATTTCTCACCTGCCATGGCAACAGCGGAACTGTTCTAAGACCATGTTCAAGAATTTCTTTTAACTCAAATCCATAATTGACAATAATATGTAGTACATACAGCATTGCCCTAAGTGTGCAGCTTCTGGTTTTTGTTTTCATAACATCATCATGAGAGCTAGCAAAAAATGTGGAAGATGCATGTGTTAGATATTGAAAATAGCCACATGCAGCATGGCCAAATAGTGATACCCTTCTCCGCCGTAGTGACCACCAAATGTCAATCAGCTCATTGACTAAAGATAAGATGTCATTTTTCCGTAGTCCAGCATTTGTACGGAGAAAAAGCACCAGTAACTGAGAAGATAGAGCAACAGAGGGGCATTCACCATCACAGGATTCAAACCCAGGTGCTCCAGATGCGGCTTGCATTAGATATGCTGCTTGCTGGACTAGTGGATTTACAAGGGCTTCATTTTCAGGAAGCGAAGTGGATACCAATTGCTCTTCCTCCACGTTGCTTACATTTCTATCAATGTGACAAAACTTTTTGATAATGACTTCCACCTTAGACTTCTCATCTTCTGTCAACTGGTATCTGTCTGTTGTTAGTTCTGGATTAAGAATAGGTGACAAGCAAGGCTGAAGAACTGCACCATGTACAGAAAGAGAGTCTTTGGCTTGACTAAAACACCAAGAAGCATAAGAAAGCCATGTCTTACCCATAGTGGGGCAAAGATGGCAGGATAATTTTGTGGCTGTACCAACTATTTCTTCCAGAACTGCACAATAGTTTGCATCAGAAGTTACATGACCATCACTAAATGAGAGCCTGCCTCTGGTAAATGAAAAATTATCACTTGCATTACATGCATTGAAATCTTGACATATCTTGAAAAGAATATTGTACAAATTTATATCTTTATTCTCTTGTCTCAACCAAGCGGAGAGTTTCAAGCATGCCTTGGCCTTCAGAACAGAACCAGTGGCAGAAGCATTAGCAGTTGTAGACAACATATCATCACGCACCAATGACCAAAGATCAACAAGGGCCTCTTCATTCTTCCCTTCAGCATACTTAAGTAGGATTCCCTCGTACTGCAAATTCAAATCAAGCAACTCCTTATTCATCAATACAGAACCTGTCAAAGGGTGGTCCATAATGTATTGGTTCATGCGGTCAGCCAACATGAAATTTCTCTGCTTCCGAGCTAAGCTAAATAATTTCTGACAGAGAAGCAGAGTTACTGTAGAAGTTGGCAGCATGGTGCGATAAACTCTGAAAACCTTGATCCATAAGCTACAATCTTGATGAACTCTACTGATTGGGGATTGCAGAATATGATGCAAGGAATCTAACAGTGATGAAAAATGTTTGGTTTCATGTTGGCCACTTGACCTGATACCTTCTTCAAAAGCAAAGATGCAATGAAGCTGTGTGGCAAAAACACCTGCCTCAGTCAATCCTTCAAGTGGAACAATAGATAATGCTTCGTCCAACATCAACTTGGCCTTATCGAGCTCCTCCAGCACCTTATCAGCCCTCCCATCCCTTTGAAGCATTGACCGTAAAAGCATCTGTTCACTCCTATCTAGTGCTACCCTATGATCAAGAGTAAGTTCACAGCTGCTCTTAGGTGTCAAATCAAGATAGCCCCATGCTGCATGGAAATCTCCTTCATCGAAGCATGCTAAGGCATGAATTGCATTCAGCTCATTACCAGCAGTAGTCAAAGCACCAGAATAAGCTTTCCCTGCATGCATAGCACGAAGTGCCTGTAATTCTGTGAGCCAATTTTCTAAAGACTTCCAATCACAAATGGACGTATGACACTCAATCACGCGTGCAATAACAAATTGGATTCCATCAGAACCCAAAGAAATAAGCGCATCCTCAGACTGAAGTAGGTGAGAAAAGTGTGCAGCAGCAGTCTCATACTGTCCTTGAGCTTGATAGACAAGTCCTGTCATCCACGAAAGATGCCCAAAGCTTCCAGTCACACCTTGGCTGGGCTGGATGTCTTCCTGGAACAAGGAGGAAAATGTCATGGTGACCCACTTCTGAAGGCCAATCAATGCCTCTGAATCATGACACCTGCACAAGGCCAAGGATGCATATCGCAAGACCCTCAAGACATCTTCTGCTAATCTAATTCTAAGATTATGAAGACTTTCAGAAACAGATGGCACACGAGTTTTATCTTTGAAAGCTGATGCTACCAAGTTTCTGAGTTCCTGCAATCGCAATGCACCATAATGAAGGGTAGCATGGTGACAATGCAATGCAAGCCCAGCATTCATCATAGGCTCACATATTCGAGAAAACCACTCTTCACAGACCTTCTTGTTTGCCCGGAAAAACAGGGAGCTTGATCGAGGAGAAGCAGGTAACACAGAAGAACCTTCATATGCATTATACACATTTTTTTTCAATGTCTCAACAAAATCAAGCAGTAACCACATAGGTAACAGGTGGAGATTAGATGAGCCTATGTACTTGCTGTCACCTTGTTCAGCATCTAGCACCAGCACATTTGGTATGTCCAGAAGCATGCGCTCTAGGGCTGCAAAAGTCTGGGTGGGACCACCAAGGTTGGTTCGAAGACGAAGAACAATGCAATGCCTAGCAGCTTCATGTATGGACCACCAAACAGCAGCTAGAATGTTCACTGGACATATTTTTTCAAGCCCAGCTCCCTCTACTCTAGCATCCTTCCACACAGCACTGGCACCAGCATCTCCAATTTCTTGTTGACCAGAAAAGACATCCTTTTTGCCACAGCAAGTAAAAGCTAATCGCTGGATCCAAGAAGATAAGGGCACCTTCCATCTTTGCGAGATATAACTTAAAATAGACACAAGTTGCTGTGAGTGAAGTTTTCTAGGTAGCTGTTTCAAGGCAAGTGTGTGCTTCCAATTCAAGTAATATCGGTTGCCTGTACTAGGTGGCACAAGCTTAGAGGAGATAATTTCATCCTCGATCAAACCACACGAATAAATTGTAACGGGCAGGACAACAGAAAGTACCCTTAGAAATGAATTCTTTATAGATATATCTGGATCACCTAGCTTGTCAAGGACAACATTTGCAATGCAATAAAAGTTCCCAGGATCAATAAGATGTGCCTGCATAAGTGCCTCCAGCACGGTTGCAACATGAGACCTCACTTTTGACTCCCTGTCATATGCTGCATCCAATATTGAAAAGAGTAAATCACTGCCTAGACTGGCACTTCCATAGGGTTCACAGAAAGATCTAGCCACATCTGCATCCCTATGCACATCTACTAGTACCTGTCCAAAGGCACGGATCCAGACAAGTGCTTCTAGTTTAACCGCTAAAGGCGAAGAAACATCAAGAGCTCTAGCTATAGATGCACTGTACTTCTTTAAATACTCATTAATTAGATCAGGATGGACATTCTTAGCTTTAATACATCCTTGACTTTCAGTAGACAATTCACTAGACACTGTCTTCCACGAAGTCCTGAAAATTGTGAACTTACTTAAGAATTCAAATTCACTGAACTTTTGCAATGCCCTAACAACATGCATTTGCAACTCAAGGCAGCCCTGAATCGGGGGCTTGAAGGGGTCAAGCTTTTGTAGGATAAAAGATGTCAGTCTCATCAATCTCTCATATCTAACTGTATCAATAACAATATGCTCTGGCAAACTTTCTGCAGAACCAAAAGAAACAGAACTTTGTAGAACTTTTAAATCAAATTTCATCAAGGAAAGCAACTCAAGTTCTGAATAACCCTTCCCAGAACCTAAATCTGACTTGAATTCCTCCTGAAGACCACCAAGATCAGCAAATTGTCCATGGATTTTTCCAAGCAACCCTTTCAACAGCTCCAACTCTTCAGTCAAACATGTAATGGCCTGAGAAACAACATCATCAGAACCATGCTCAAGGAAGAAGAGGTAAGTGGCAGTAGCATTTGCAACCACAAGGTAATTAGGATGCAGACGCAGCTGGGATAAGGGGGACTCAAACTGCAGTATAGTTTGGACAGACGAAGGGAGGAGCCCCAGCTTTTGTAGAGACAGCAGTTGCAGATTAGTTTTGAGCACTGCTTGGATCTGAAAGGATGGAATCCCCCTCGAGCTTTGGAACAAAATATCAATGGCCATTCCATAAAAGCTGGAGAACTTGTCCTGCAGTATTTCAGCCAAAAGAATCAAACATCTCCAGGACTCTCCAATCCATTTCAACCACCCAAACTTACCACCAAACATCGATATGCACCTCAACAGCCTAGGAGCCATACTCTCAAAATGTTCCCTGATCATTTCAAGCAGATTCATTTCCAGCAAGCCGGAAGCCATGACCTGCAAAACTGTCGAGAAGCAGGAGAATAGAGCAAGCAGCCTGGCAAACTGCTGCAAGGTCTCGAGGCTCATGTCCTGAATCAGCACTTCCATGTCACCCAAAAACTTGGACAGCAAACCTAACGAGAACTGTAAATTGCTCAGCCAGTGCTTCTGGAACTGCAAGAAGCTGTCCATTATGATGTGCCTATCTGACTCGGAGAGGTCGGGCACGAAGGCCCATCCAAGAAGCAGGTCCACGATGTCTGCAAAATGGGGCTGGAAGCAGTGCCCAAATTTCAAAGAGATCAAAGAAAGAAGACCAAGCAGCTGATGGAGCAAGCTCAGGGAGGTTCTCTCATCCTCCAGGAGCTCTTGGCATGCTTTAAGAATCGGTGGGACGAATCGATCGATGATGGATGCATCCCCGGTGTGAAGGAACTCCCTGAGGCCCTCCAGCGCCAATTGTGCAGATCCACTTGCGACGCCAAGATCCCCCAGGAGGGGCAGAGCCCAAGCGACAAACCGATCAGCCAACCCACCAGTAAGGACGTGACTCTGGAGAGCATTCGATGGAAGAGGGGTGGAGCTCACAACGGCGCACAGGGATCCATAGGCAACCACCGCCGCCCGCCTCACAGCATATGATCTGCAACATGAAAATCGCCGACGCTGTAAAACAAGTACATATATTTCTTCCATGGTCACGCTAACAGACTTTAGTAAAAGAGGATTTTGCAGGTCATGAATTCAATTTCGATACGATTCGATTCGATTTCGGTGGCTTCTCCGTCATCATTATTAGGGTTATTTACATACATGTATAGCGCATGCATACATTCCAGTTCGTATCGATAGATCTATCTATCTGTACAACCAAGTTGTAGAGGTGTGAGAGGAAGAGAGCGAAATTTAGGGTTTCTTACTTGTCAGAGAGGAGCTGGGAGAGGCCCTGGGAGAGGAAAGGCGCGGAGTGGGAGAGGAGGAGCGCGTTGGGCGGGTAGAGGATGGTGCGCTGGAGCGAGTCGAGGGCCGCGACTCGGGCGGCATCGTCGTCCCTCTCTCGCCGCCCCTCCGGTGCGGAGGACGCGGAGGAGTCGGCGCCGTCCGCGGCGGCGGAGAGGAGCGCAGCTAGCTGCTGCTGGAGGTGGTGCTGGTGGAGGTGGCCTTGCATTATCGTCGCATCTCTCTCGGCTCTAATATATACACTAGCTATTCTTTTGCTCCGCGGCCGCCGCCGATGGTTCTGAGTTTACCTGTGATCTTCCGTCTTCGGGCGCTTGTTTTTAGCAGGCAGTAGCGGCGTGGGCTGGGATAACATCTTTTTGGTAAATAGGCTCCTCATTGTACCTATTTTACTCTCCCACACGGCTGAGGAAGGGCGAGATGTGTTTTAATTGCATGGTTTTTGGAATCCAAGTGGGACGTCGCGCGCCGTGGGGCGTGGGGTGGTTCGGGGCGTGACAGCTCCTATCGCCTCAGTGTTCGACCAAGACCCCAACTCCTTCCTCTCCATCTCTCTCCTATGCCCTCAAAAAGGCTCTAGCCGTGCCCGCGAGCCAATCCCCAGCATCACTTCCCTGTTACTTTTTCTAGAGTCCTCACTCTATTCGTGTTCTAGTGAGATCCCACCTAGTTCCTTTCCTCCTCACACTTCATACGAGTTTTTTTCGTTTTACCTCATCCCCTTCCTTCGGGCTTATCCCTTCGACTTCTCTGTCTCTCTATGCCAAGCGCTTTCTCCTCGTCTAAACCATCTCCTCCACCTGTTCCAGCAGAGTCCTTTGTCCACGAAACTTCGATCGTTCCTTTCGAAGGAGAGATGAAATTGAAGCAAAAGGTTTAAAATACTAGCACGAGGATCTTCCAGGCATACGACGCCATGTCAGTTCAATATCCAACGAAACCCCCACTTCCCAAACCACTGGCAGATTTTTTACTAATCTAAAAAGAAAGAATAGATGCGTTGCAGCTAAACTTCAGAAAGATCGATAGAAACCGAGCTGGAGATCGGTCGATCGAAGACCGACAAAGATGCAAGTTCTTCGAACCTACAATCAAATGTTCACTGTTGTAGGTTATTCGGCGGATTCTTCGATACTTAAATTAGTCAAAAATTAGAAAATGATCAAAAGAAAGAACAAGAATAAAAGGGTGTTTATATCTTTAGAAGAATTTATCTGAGATATTAATAGCAACCGTAATGGACTTTTAGTGCATCAAGGCGTACTGTCACTGACAGTGATTACACCCACATGGGCAATTATTACGCTCACGTCCCCAATATTTCGGATCATGTTTGTAAAAACCAATTTGAGCGAAGAGTTGTCGGTAAAGTGTCGAAATGGAACCCGGTCGAAATAAGTCATATGCACCTGAAGCTATCTATTTGAAAGTTGGTTTACTTTTGAGCTTGAGGTCGGTTCGAAATTGATGTCACCGGTTAGGCAACTCCAGCACCAAGCCTTGTGGCTGCCTATGATGCCTTTCCATTTAGGGCTTGGGTGAATCTCCGATCGTTAGTTGAGGTCAAGAATTGGATGAGCTCGTCGATACTTGTCCCCCGCTCCCGAGGTTAAAATAACCTTATCGTTTCAAGTAAAGGAAGTAGTTGATTTTTGATGTTTGACTCAATCTTAGTCTTCTATATAATCTAGACAATTTTTGGCTTGTATTTAATACTACCTTGGATGATAGGAGGCTCTGGATTTATTAATATGTCAGAAACCGCACCACAATTAGAAAAGGCAAACAAGCCGAGGAGATGCAACATAACCAATGTTCATTCTCAGGGCTATTGTAGCCTGCCACGTGGTAAATTATAATTGATCTTGAGCTACTTTGCATGAATCTACCTATGTAGTATATGAAAAGTTATGAAATCTAATGATGTGGATTCTCACCATGTATCGATATCCATGATAGGGATAGGGATGATAATTTACTGCTTTTAATCTCAACCATTAAGATATAGATATACAATCTTCCCCTTTACAGTTTTTCTTCAATTGCTCATCTCCCGCAAATGAGCTACTTTGCATTGCTCTTGCATGAGTTTCATCATCATCATCTTCTCTGACTCTGGCATCTTCTTTATTCATATTTTTGATCATCACTATCATGATGGATATTCATCTTTTCTTTCCTTTTTCATTCATATCTTTTACATCTTTCCTGTCTACTCCTTCCGCACCTTTTTTTTCTTTTTCTTTTTTTTACATTTTTTTGTTTTCTTTTGATTCTTCTTTATGTTGAACCATGAAAGTAACTCTTGGGGTGAGAGTTACCCAAATGATCGAGACTCTCGATCTTCAACTCTTTGGATTGCACCCAAGGATAACATTGGGTCTTTACTAAGGCGGGTCCTCTTCCCATTCTAAACACTTGAGGGATTGAAGATTTCCAATCTTCAGGTAGTTGTGTGGGCTAGTGAAGGAGGAGTCCAAAATCATTGAATCCAGCATGAAAAGACTTTGGGCTTACTATCATATTCCAAGTTAATATTATTGGAAAAAGTGAATACGAATTTTTTATTCCTAAACTATCCTTTGAGAGGGGAAACTATCCTGTAGGAAGGGAAACTATCCTGTGGGATGAAAATTATCCTATGGAATGGGAACTTTTAGTCCTACATGGAAAGATTGAAAAAAAGAATGCTCTTTATAAGAAAACATTTTTCCAAGCTCTTACTTCTAGGCTCACCATAGATGGAGAGCTTGAGGGTGATGCGAACACCCGCACACGCATGCGCGACGGGCGACAAGGGCGCTTTGTAGGCGCACTTTGCATCGTCGTGAGGAACTTGAGGAGCCTTTAAATTTTTTCTGATCAAACAGATCAGACGGTCGAGATTGATTGGCACCACATCAGGGTTGCAGGGAGGAGAGTCGACTCGAGTGGTTCGAGATTGGGAGTCGACTTGGATCCATAGAACGGAAATACACGGTCTGGACGAGTCGACTCGACAAGGATCGAGCTGGCTTGGATCCACAGAATCGTATCATGCAGTCTGGACGAGTCGACTCGACCAGGATCGAGCTGGCTCGGATCCAAAAAGCCATATCATGCGATCTGGACGAGTTGACTCGAGGG
Organism: Areca catechu; assembly: GCA_021397845.1. Taxonomy (NCBI): domain Eukaryota; kingdom Viridiplantae; phylum Streptophyta; class Magnoliopsida; order Arecales; family Arecaceae; genus Areca; species Areca catechu. The sequence goes on from CM038041.1 coordinate 186,354,789, forward strand.
AATCGAGCCGACTCGATCAGGGCGCTCTTTGTAATAAGGAACCGACTCGAGAAATTCGAGCCAACTCGGATGACGGGATTTCAGAATCGTGAAATAACAGATCACGCATCCAGAGACGTAATCGTGCATCCGTTCACAGATCAACGTCTCTTCTGAGATCAGGAGTGCCATCGGATCGTGAAACGATGCATTGAGAAACGTGCTGATTACATGATCTAGAGATCATGGTACGAATTAGCGTATCATGGCATTCGATCGTGATTGAAGAAACGTATCGATCGCATAAAGGCATATCTCACTACGAAACGACATCGAAAACTCCCTCCGATGAAATCAAAAAGTTGCTTCCAAGGGGCACCTTAAGGCTATAAATAGGTCCCCATTCCTCATTCATTTCATTCCATTCAATCCAGTTTTTCCTTCCTTCTCTTAGAAATTTGCATACTTTGAATAACAGAGTATAGCTATAGTGCATCGTAAGTCTCTTAGGCATTTGTATACTCTGAAAATAGAGTATAGTTATAGTGCATACAAAGAAAGAAAAGCATTCATAGTTTGAATTTTTGGTGAATTGTAGTGCTGCTTTCACCAGAAGAAGATCGTTGTATCCTGGGAGACAATCATCATAAAACCGTAAGCACCATTGCGGGATAAAATTGTCTTAAGGACATAGAGTGTAACTCTAGACTCGGCCTTGTCAATTAGGTAGCCATTGTTCATATATGTTACAGTAGTAACCAACCCATTCAGCCCTGACACAATGGTGGGTCCACTTGAGGAGATCAGTCCCTATGGAGGTCAGGTCGGCAGCTCGGCCAGCCCACTTCGATCAAGCCAGGTGGCAACTTGGCTAGCGCTCTCAGGCTCCGCCCAGCCCAGGTCAGCTCATGACCACGCCAGGCTCACATTGTGCCCAGGTCAGCTCACGCCCAGATTCACGCCTGTGGCACGCCCGCGCCACTGGATCGAGCCCTTGCCAGGGTCATGCTCGTGGCACAGGCCCACGTCAGTCCACCCCTCCGCCCACTCCGCTCGTGCATCACCCACGGCACGCCAACGGCTGGTCCGCTCACCGTGGCCCCATGACGGACCAGCTCGGTGCATTAGGAGACACGGGTGACTCCCACATCGCAGCTCCGCACCGACCGCGCCCAGGCGCCCCTATGATGGCCACTTCCAGGTCGGCGTCCTCCCCGGTGCGGAAGCTCATCTCCAGCCCGTGCAAGATGGCTCCGCCCGAAGCCCTGTGCCGTGGCTCGGGCACCCTGACTCCGTGCCTGGGCCTACCTGAAGAAGCATCCGCGATGCCCCAGCTCGCCCGGTCGACTCCGCCCGCACGGAGTCCGACCCGCTCATGGCATGCTAGTCGCACGCTCACGGCAACCCGGCAGTCCGGCCCCCCGCGGCCCGACTCCTCCAGCTCCGGTCCGGCCAGGCCACCACCCGCACGATGGACCGGCTCCCTCACAGGCACGCTCCAGCAGCAGGGGAGGAGCCCGCCCGTCCTACCTCGCCGCCACGCCCCAGCTCCGCCAGCGTCCAGTTCATCGCCTCCAAGCTTGGCACGGCATGCCCAGGGCAGCGCGACCCCAGCTTGCTCCAGCTCTGCGCGGTCAGGCCCGGATCCGCCCGTGCTAGGGCACGACCTTGCTCTTCTCCGACTCCACCCACCTCGGCCGGCCCCGCGTGCTTCCGTCCGGCGCCCAGCTCGCCCGTGGGAGGCCTCTGCCTCACCCCAGTCCGGCTTCGCCCGGTTTGGGGAGTAATTCGGCACGCCCGCAGGCAAGGCAGTGCTATGCGTGGCTCCGGCTCAGCCCGACCGGCATCCTGGCAGCGTCCTGCATGGCTCCGCCTGACCTCGCCCACGGCGCAGCTCGCCTCGGCCCCGCTCAGCTCGGCTTTGCCAGGTCCGGCGCTCCCACATCCCAGGTCCGAGCATTCCTTCCACAGCAGCTCCGGCACGCGTAACGCCTAGCTCGGCACACCCACGTGCCCGCGTGCCCAGTTCGGCACGCCCCTGCGGCACCTGGTCCGGCGCGCCCGCATGGCGCCCAGTTCTATCCGCACCCGGTCCGCGCCCCAGCATGCCCACGATCCAGCTCCGCCCTCCCTCGGTCTGGTTTCGACCAGGAGCAGCGCATGGGTCCGCAGTGCGTGGGTTCGCATCCACACGCATGGGGCCTTGCACCTCATCTCTGTCAGCATGAATGAAGGCCCCCACGGGCCATCTCTCGGTCCGCGTGCCCGCATGGAAACCTGGAGCAGCATCTCAGCCCAGCTCGGTCATCGGGTACGCCGCGAGTTTGGTCTCATTCATGTGGGCCCGATGCATTTCCCGAGGGTCCCATTCACATGGCCCCGGCGCTTTTCCAAGGATCCCCCTCCACATGGGCCCTATGGCATGCCGCCTGACACGTCGTCTACAAGGAATGTTTGCATTTAAGTTTCTTAAGCTACTGTTTACGCTAACTAGTGAATGGTGCCATGCCCAAGGTACTGTACCCCTGCACCAACTTCCTGAACCACCCAGAAGAAGAAGGTTCACCAACCCATCATGGCCTCACAGGCCACCCTAGCCTGACAAGTCTACATCAAGACCGGCACGCCTCTCCAAAAGTGACAGGAGCCATTCATCTACATAAAACCGGTACAAAGAGGTAAAGAGGAGGTAAGAGACAACGCACTCTCTTGATCCTTACATTCCATTTTATTATCACCCTCTGACAGCAGAGAGTCCCCCAAGCTCTCAGCCTCAGAGGTCTCTTATTTCCTTCGATCGTCCCACTGACTTGATCATCGGAGTGCCTTTGCCGGAATCCCCGGCACAGGTCTTCCTTGTTTTACAGGTCCGCCCGACAGAGGGACGATACGGTGAAGATTTCTCCCATCGGAGAGGCCCACAGGAAGACCACAACACAGCATCAAGCCCCTTCATCCCTATAACTACGACTATGTTCCCCTTGATCATCTCCGACCGACGAGCCTGGTGACGCTGGCAGGGAGTCCACTCACCCGGACCATGTAAGAAGCTATAGGCCACGGCGATCTAGGCGGCAACAGTTTGGCGAGCCAGGTAGGGGGGCAGATCCACGCTCCTCAACAAGGTGGGACGATGGTTTTCACCTTGGACCTTAGTCCCCGGGGGGCAGACCGGGGGCACGGGGATGGGGGCACGAGAACTTCTCCCTCTCTCAAGGCCCCAAGGAGCGGCCTCGATCAAAAAACCTTAAGCTGTGAAGTGCATCGCCATCCTTGACGGGGCAGCGGCAGCAAGCCAAGGATGGAGACACCTCCCGGCAGTACCACCATCCAGGAGCCCCACCAAAAAAAAAAAAAGAAAAGAAAAGAAAAGGGAGAGAGAAAAGAAAAGACAGAAGAAAGGAAAAAGAAGAGAGGGTCTGGCCATCGTGAAGAAGAAAGAAATCCATGCAACAGAGTTTGCTCCCATGCAACGGAGTTTCCTCCCATGCAACAGAGCTTACTCCCTCATGCAACGGAAGTCTCTTCCTCTCCCATGCAATATGCAACGGAGTCTTTTGCTCCCATCCAACGGAGTTCCAACACTCCCATGCAATAGGGTTCCACCCTTTTATGTACCAGGAGCCTTTTGCTCCCATCCAACGGAGTTCCAACACTCCCATGCAACAGGGTTCCACCCTTCCATGTACCAGGAGCCTTTTGCTCCCATCCAACGGAGCTCCAACTCTCCTTCATACAACAGGAGCCTCTCCCCTCCCAAGCAACGAGAGTCTTACACTTCCATGCAACGGAGCCTCCTCCCATGCAGCGGAGTCTACCCCCCATGCCATGAAGTTCCTTCCCATGCAACGGAGTTTGCTCCCATGCAACGGAGCTTACTCCCTCATGCAACGGGAGTCTCTTCCTCTCCTATGCAACATGTAATGGAGTTTCCTTCCATGCAACGAAGCTTACTCCCTCAGGCAGTAGGAGTCTCTTCCTCCTCCATGCAACGAGGCCTTCTACTTCCACGCGACAGAGTTATTTCCCTCATGCAACGGGGGTCTCACTTCCTCCCAGGCAGTGGAGGTCCACCTTCCTATGCAACAAGGGCCTTATGCTCCCATGCAACGAAACTCCCCCCCATACAACAGGAGCCTCTTTCCTCCCAAGCGATGGGAGTCTTATACTCCCATGCAACGAAGCTTCTCCCCAATCCACGAAGCTCCCCATGCAACGGAGCCTTGCTCCCTCATGCAACCGAGTTGTATTCTTACGTGCAAAGGAGTCTCGCTCTCTCCCAAGATGGCGGTCGACGAACCTAATTCCGGCTTGCACAAGAAAGAAATATATCTTTGTTTATTCATATAACCAGAGTTCAATAGGTAACTCCTTCCCCGCTACCTTTATAAAATAAGAAACTGTGTTTCAGTTTTACAGGAAGGGCTCCTGTACCACTATCAAGGGCAAGCACTACGACTTGCCAGAGCCGGTCACAGCCCGATGCAAGAATTCTTGATCAAAGCCCTGATCCCACGCTCTCCGGCACCACAGAGCTGAATCCCGCATCTACCGCATGACTCTCAGTTCAGCTCTTGCCTTACTCACAGTCCGGAGATATCCACGGAGACTCCAAGAAGTCTCGCCATCTACCGAGAAAACTGACAGTTTTGTATTTGCTGTGCTCAAAGTCCGGAGATGTCCATGGGAAGCTCTGGAGCTCCAACAGTCCATGGGAAGGAGGAACACATGAACACATCTGCCCGACTCCAAGTCCGGTGAACTCAAATGAAGCCGAGCTGAAATCAAGCTCCTCAACTCGGCCGAGCTGAAGTCAAGCTCCCCACTGAGCCCCGCATCTACCGCATGACTCTCAGTTTAGCTCTTGCCTTACTCACAGTCCGGAGATGTCCGCGAAGACTCAAAGAAGTCCCGCCATCTACCGAGAAAGCTGACAATTTGGCATTTGCTATGCTCAAAGTCCGGAGATATCAATGGGAAGCTCTAGAGGACCAACCATTTATGGCTCGCCTCCTAACATGACAAACCGGTGGCTCTGCCATCTCAAGAAGGAGGTAAAAATCCCTCCTTAATAACAGAAGTTCCTCTATGGTGCAACTTTGTCCTTCACCAACACAGGAACATGTCTGCCCGACTCCAAGTCCGGCGAACTCAAATGAAGCCGAGCTGAAATCAAGCTCCTCAACTCGGCCGAGCTGAAGTCAAGCTCCCCACTGAGCCCCGCATCTACCGCATGACTCGCAGATCAGCTCTGCCTTACTCACAGTCCAGAGATGTCCGCGGAGACTCAAAGAAGTCCCGCCATCTACCGAGAAAACTGAAAGTTTGGCATTTGCTGTGCTCAAAGTCCGGAGATGTCCATGGAAAGCTCTGGAGCTCCAACCGTTTATGGCTAGCCTCCTAACATGGCAAACCAGTGGCTCTGCCATCTCAAGAAAGAGGTAAGAATCCCTCCTCGATAATTAAAGTTCCCCTCTGGTACAACCTTGTTCTCCAAAAATGCAGGAACTCATCCGTCCGACTCCAAGTCCGACGAAGTTAAGAGCTGAGGTCAAGCTCCTCAGTTCACTGAGCTGACCTCAAATGAAGCCGAGCCGAACCCAAGCTCCTCGGTTCAGCCAAGCTGAATTCCATAGCCCTTGGTTTAGTCGAGCTGAAATCAAAATCCTCAGTCCAACCGAGCTGAATTCATGCCCCTTGATCCAGCAGAACTGAAGCCAGGCTTTTCACTGAGCCCTGCATTTACCACCTGAATCTCATCTAGAAATACCTACGGGTAGCTTTAGGGGTCCAAATATCTGCGGCTCGCCCCCCAGCATACCAAACGAGTGGCTCTGCCACCTCATGAAGGATGTAAGAACCTCTTCCCAATAATTAAAGTTATCCTTTGGTGCAACTTTGCTCTTCATCATTACAGGAGCTCATCTGCCCAACTCCGAGTTTGGTAAAGAAAGACCGGATGCCCCGGCATCTAAAGCCCGAAGTCACCGGCGCCTAAAGACTGGACACCCCGGCACCGAAAGACCGGATGCCCCGGCACCTAAAGACCGGACGCCCCAGCATCTAAAGCCCGAAGTCACCGGCACCTAAAGACCGGACACCCCGACATCTAAAACCCTGGCACTCCAAGGCCAAAGATACTGGCACCTTGAAATGGGAAATGATGAAAGTCCCACACCAAAGGCCTCATCAAAAGCTTTAAAGAATGCTCTGAGCCCAACCATGTGCCCGGTCATACATGTGTGCACCCAAGTTGTGCGCCTCACCGATTTCTTCCTCCGTGGCAATGCCTTCTACCCGGTCAAGGAGAAGTCCTACTGAAGTGATAGCACCATCATGATGCAACTAACCTTCAATCAAGGTACCTACGGGCAAGTGAATTTCAAAAAATACCACCTTCTATTTCTGTTTTGTAGGTGTGCTATGACATAGAGCCGAATGGGTAAAAAACTATTCCCTTCACCCAAAACGACGAGATGTAACGCCTTGGACTTGGGGAGTGGGAGCATCTGTTATAGCAGTAACCAACCCATTTAGCCTTGACACAACGGTGGGTCCACTTGAAGAGATCAGTCCCTGTGGAGGTCAGGTCGGCAGCTCGGCCAGCCCACTTCAACCAGGTCAGGTCGGCAGATCGACCAGCCCACTTCGATAAAGCCAGGTCGGCAACTTGGCCAGCGCTCTCGGGCTTCGCCCAGCCTAGGTCAGCTCATGACCGCGCCGGGCTCACATTGTGCCCAGGTCAGCTCACGCCCAGATTCATGCCTGTGGCACGCCCTTGCTAGGGTCATGCCCGCGGCACAGGCTCGCATCAGTCCACCCCTCCGCCCACTCCGCTCGTGCGTCAGCCACGGCACGCCAACGGCTAGTCCGCTCACCGCGGCCCCATGACGAACTAGCTCGGTGCATTGGGAGACACGGGTGACTCCCACGGCGTAGCTCCGCACCGACCGTGCCCAGGCGCCCCTACGACGACCACTTCCAGGTCGGCATCCTCCCCGGTGCAGAAGCTCATCTCCAGCCCATGCAAGACGGCTCCGCCCGAAGCCCTGCACTGTGGCTCCGGCACCCCGGCTCCGTTCCTGGGCCTGCCTGAAGAAGCATCCGCGGCGCCCCAGCTCGCCCGGTCGACTCCGCCCGCACGGAGTCCGACCCGCTCGTGGCGCGCTCGCCGCACGCCCGCGGTCCGGCCCCCCGCGGCCCAACTCCTCCGACTCCGGTTCGGCCAGGCCATCGCCCGCATGATGGACTGGCTCCCTCGTCGGCGCGCTCCAGCAGTAGGGGAGGAGCCCGCCCGTCCGACCTCGCCGCCACGCCCCAGCTCCGCCAGCGTCCGGTTCATCACCTCTGAGCTTGGCGCGGCACTCCCAGGGTAGCGCGACCCCAGCTTGCTCCAGCTCTGCGCGGTCCGGCCCAGATCCACCCGCACTAGGGCACGACCCTGCTCTTCTCCGGCTCTGCCCACCTCGGCCGGCCTCGCGTGCTTCCGTCCGGCACCCAGCTCGCCCGTGGGAGGCCTCCACCTCACCCCAGTTCGGCTCCGCCTAGTTTGGGGAGTAGTTCGGCACGCCCGCAGGAAAGGCAGCGCTCTGCGTGGCTCCGACTCGGCCCGGTCGGCATCCTGGTAGCGTCCCACGCGGCTCTGCTCGACCTCGCCCACGGCGCAGCTCGCCTCGACCCTGCTCAGCCCGGCTTTGCCAGGTCCGGCGCTCCCACATCCCAGGTCCGAGCATTCCTCCCACAGCAGCTCCGGCACGCGTAACGCCCAGCTCGGCACGCCCACGTGTCCGCGTGCCCAGTTCGGCACGCCCTTGCGGCGCCTGGTCCGGCGCACCCGCATGGCGCCCAGTTCTGTCCGCACCCGATCCGCGCCCCAGCATGCCCGCGGTCCAGCTCCGCCCTCCCGCGGTCTGGTTTCGACCAGGAGCAGCGCATGGGTCCGCAGCGCGTGGGTTCGCATCCACACGCATGGGGCCTTGTACCTCGTCTCTATCAGCATGCATGGAGGCCCCCACGGGCCTTCTCTCGATCCGCGTGCCCGCATGGCAACCTGGAGCAGCATCTCAGCCCAGGTCGGTCATCAGGTATGCTGCGCAGTTCGGTCTCATTCATGTGGGCCCGGTGCATTTCCCGAGGGGCCCATCTACATGGCCCCGGCGCTCTTTCCAATGATCCCCCTCCATGTGGGCCCTATGGCACGCCGCCTGACACGCCGTCTACAAGGAAGGTTTGCATTTAAGTTTCCTAAGCTACTGTTTACGCTAACTAGTGAATGGTGCCATGCCCAAGTTACTGTACCCCTGCACCGACTTCCTGAACCACCCAGAAGAGGAAGGTTCACCAACCCATCATGGCCTCACAGGCCACCCTAGCCTGACAAGTCTACATCAAGACCGACACGCCTCCCAAAAAGTGACAGGAGCCATTCGTCTACATAAAAATCGGTACGAAGAGGTAAAGGGGATGTAAGAGACAACGCACTCTCTTGATCCTTACATTCCATTTTATTATCACCCTCTGGCAGCAGAGAGTCCTCCAAGCTTTCGGTCTCAGAGGTCTCTTATTTTCTTCGATCGTCCCACTGACTTGATCGTCGGAGTGCCTTTGCCGGAATCCCCGGTGCAGGTCTTCCCTGTTTTGCAAGTCCGCCCGACAGAGGGATGATACGGTGAAGATTTCTCCCACCGGAGAGGCCCACAGGAAGACCACAACACAGCATCAAGCCCCTTCATCCTTACAACTACGACTATGTTCCCCTTGATCGTCTCCGACCGACGAGCCCGAAGACGCTGGCAGGGAGTTCACTCACCCGGGCCACATAAGAAGCTGCAGGCCACGGCGATATAGGCGGCAACATCTGTCACCAACAGATATTTGCCTAGAAGTCCCAGGTCTGGAAGATCATGTGACTCAAGTTCTAGAGGGACATCTCAATATATACGAGGAGTTCTTTTGATCCGGGCTCTACTTGCTTCTTCATCCTTTTATTAGTAACAATCTTGATTATACCATATGGTTCATGCTTATCTTGTCTAAATTTCATGATTTGTTCTTTTATTATTCCCTATGACCCCCTTGGTATCGAATTGAGGTGCTCTTTCTTTTGGGCCATGTTCATCCTAAAGAGGCATTTTCTAAGGGATTGGTGGTATTTTGCTCCTCGGATTAGTTGCCAATTCATTAAGGGGTTACGTTCCTCGATGCACGGCTAAAAAAATAAGTTTTTCTTTATTTCAACTAATCATCCTTGAGGTTTTCGCTGGGTTTGGGGCAACTCCAATCAAGCCTTGGATAAGAATCCTCGATGAGGATAATGAGAACCATCTCTGCTCAATGTTAAGGTGCCGCCCTATCATGAGTTACTAATCTAGCAGATGCTGTATGACATTAGGCTAAGTCTAGTCAACCCCTAGGATATGACTTACTACTTGGTGAATTTAACCTCTCCTATATTTATCATGCTAACTTGTTTGCTTAGTTTTGCGGCAATGAAGTCCATTATTAAGATGATTCATAGTGCAACAAGGAAGAGATCGGGGTCCTCTTAAAGAGTCTTGTTGGGGGCCTTCGTACTCGAAAAAGCAGAGGATAAAGCCGAGAACTATCCTGAAACTAAGAACAACACGACCACCCATATCGACCACTGAGGCACTAGGCTCGGCACCAGTAGAGATAAAAGGATGACCCGGTGGTCATTGATGCTACTCCCATCAAATCGACCCTACTAATTATTGAAAATGTATCATAAATCCCATCATCTAGCTTTTAAAAAACCTTTGAACTTGTATATGAATTAAATTAACAAAAGTATTTGACAGTTCATCATATTTTTACATCTTCCTTTATAAGTTTTTTTATCATGTTAAAGTTCTTTAAACTATTAACTCTCGAGAATTTATCGAATAATTTTATAACTGCATAACGAGTACATAGCACTCATGATGCTTGGGTAAAGTTGATAAACTTGCAAACACCAATACCATCCTAGAATCCACTGCATTAGCAGAGGCAACCCAAGGGTGAAGTTCTATAAATGCAGTACCATGATGGCACAACAAAAGAATGAAAATATCAATAGCCAGATCATAGAAACCAAAATTTGAAATTTCACTGAGCATGATCCGTTCACAAAATGCAGTCAACTGACAAACTGGTGATTTTCCCTGCATCTAAATGCATTCAATCAACAAAATGGCCAAATATGAGGCCATCAGTCATGCCCCAAAGTCTAAATTCACTCAACCATGAGAAACAAACACCCTTTGCAAAATGACCTGGCTTTCAGACATCATTGGATGACTTTAAACATGAGCTATTTAGTTAAGCATTCCTTTTCCTGTTGAAGTACGAGAAAAGAAAACATCTTCATGGCTTGTCAGGGCGCTTCCTCAGTCTGCCAGCAATACAGTCAGGGCTTGCTTCCACAAACGCAGCTGGTTTCTTTGCCTTCTTATTCTTGGTTCTAAGCATCGTAACACTTTCCACTGCAAGATTGTCTACAGTATGCAGCTCTGAAGCAATCAATTGATCATTCCCACTGAATTCATCAATGTTCTGTTCATGAGGTTCCAACTTTACACCATCCTCCAAGGACCTTTTGGGATGGGATGAGTCTTTTGCACCGGTAAGGTGCATTAACTTTTCTGAAGATTCCTGTGGGGGAAATTCTGAGTCCACCTCCTTACTCTTGCTTCTAAGCTTTATGACATTTTCCTCTTCAATATTGCTAACAACATGCATATCTGAACTATCCAATCCACCATTCTCACTGCAGTCATTGCCATTCTTTTCATAGGACTCCAACAACTTCATGCCATCCTGTAAATCCAAGGGCTTTTCCAGATGGGGAGAGTCTTCTGCATCAGTAAGGTGTGTTGAATTTCTCAAAGGCACTAGTTGGGCAGACTCTGAGTCCCTTGAGTCTGTTTGTGACCTTCGAGTTTGAATAAGATAATGTGCTACTGACCTAAACCCCAGTTGTAAGACCTGCATAAAAAATATCAGGAATGATAATTAAAGGTCATGCTAACAACTTACACGTTAAAGCATTTGAACGTATTTGGAAATGTCAGATTATAGAACTGGATCACATGACACGGTTCTATAACTGGAATAGCAGTTGCTCACAGTGCTTTCATAATGAACCCTAGAAGCCTTATGAAATATTGAAAGAGAAGCATCAACTTTTACTTTCTTGTAGAGAGGACCGGTGGGAGCCCATCCCTTCTTGATTCGGCAGAGGCTGCAGTTGCAGATTCCACGACAAACTGGACATATCCATTTGGGATTCTTGTTAACTTCCAGGACATTTTCACCATATCTGCATATTTGTGAACATAAGCAACGATGGTTGATAATATGAATAGGTTTATATTTACTCAAGTCAGATAAAATCACAATGGAATAGTTCATTTCCTATGGTGGATTATTGTCACTGAAAAAGAAAGTATCTCAACTTGAAGCCTAAATTAGGCCTACTTCATACTTCTGAAAGTGCCTGCAAGCACAGGATTACGTATTTGAATTTGGATCTACTTGGATTGTAACACAACCAAGGATTCAGATCCCGGCGGGACGTCCCATGGGACACCGGGACGGGGTACTATCTCATGTGTTGGGACAGGACGTCCCATCAGCGTCCCAGCGTTCCAATCGGGACATCCCGTGTCCCGAGTGTCGGAACGGAACGGGACGCCAATGCGTTCTATGGAAAAACCGGGACAGCCCCGTCCCACGGGATTTAAAACCTTGGACACAACACATATGTTGGCAGGATCTTCAAGAACCAGATCTCTTCATGTCAATATGGTGCACATAAAGCTCATTTTCTTGCTTAGACAGATAATGGATTTCCTAAGAAAAGAGAATGTACTACTACTTTTATTGGCATGGACACTCGCATGGAGTATCATTCGAAGTATATGGTGGGCATAGAAAAAAAAAATGCTTAATCATACACCATCAGAGACAAGAACTAGTTCAGTAAGATCATTCGTGGGGCTACAAGGAAAAGTGCCCATGTGCTCTTACAGATTATACATCTCATTTAGTTAAACAACCATGTTAACCATGGAATGCCAAACCACCGTACAACCAGTTCAGGGGGTACTTAACAGTACCGGGCCGGAACCAGGGGAGTTCGGCCTTTCGGCTTGGTAAATGCACTGAGCTAGTGCAAACCTTCTAATACAGGGCTGAACCCTCCGTTCCAAGCAGTTTGAGGGCTGAACTAGCCTATTAACCTTTAAAACAAGCCCCACTCCTGTCCGATTCCACTCTAGAATTCCCAGTCACCTTGCATGAGCTCTCCATTGCTAACGCACCGGATGACACTGGTCATCTATCAGTAGCTTCTCTCTCTCTCTCTCCTCCCCTCCCTCCCTCGCTTTCTCCCTCTCTCCCCCCTTCCCTCTCTCTCTCCCTCCCCCTCTCCCTCCACCTGGTTTTGATATGCCCTCGCTCAGTATGGAATGGTACCAGTGGCTGAGTGGCATACCATATTGGTAGATGGCTGTATAATTCCAGGAACTGGTACAGCAAACCTTGATGCTACCATCTAGTAATTTTATAAGTGATAAATTTCATTTGATGTATTAAGTTGCAAACTTCTTGAAATTATGAACAATATGGAGGAACCATACTTTGCAAATGAGGGAGTTTCACTAGCTAAAATCAGCATGTTGTTGTGTAGTAGTAAGAGCAAAATGAGTACTCACAGCTTCCTCCCAGCATCATTTGATAACCACAAAAGGTGAACAAACACTACATTCTTAACAAATTGTAGGCGGGAAAGAATGGAACCTGAAAGTGGATCAAGTAAACAAGGAGTTGATACTTTGAATGTATCAAAAATTTAGCCAAATATGAGCTTGGACTGTAAGGAAAGTGGCACTGATAGCACTGCGAATGCCACTAAGAATGTGCTTGGCATGTCAAGGTACACCAATGTCTAAAAAAATTTGGCAATTGAAGGCAGTAGTTTGTCAGATAATCAATTGAAAATGGTGCACACTAGAAATTGGAAGCTTGAAAATTTGTGCTCCTTGTTAGACATTAGAATAATGAAAATTAACCCCACTTTATTTGATTAAAATTGATACTTTTTATGATACTTTGCAGGAATTGACTCCATAAACGTGAAGATCTTGATTTTAGGAGTCCAATGACGCAAACGGAATGTAATTCGGACTTCAAACGGGCACGAAAAGGATTTTAGAAGATTTTAGCATGGATTTCAGAGCGGCCCTAAAAGCTTTTGCTGGCTCACGGTGGACCGGCTCAATGGTCCACCGCATGACCTGCCGGTCCACGGCAGCCATTGCTGCCGGTCCACGGGCAGAGCCGTGGACCACCGTGCTCCGATCGCGCCGAAACTCGCCGGAGAGCTTCCCCCGGCACCGCCAGAGCCGCCGCCAACCTTCCCGCCGGCCGGAGAGCTCCCGTTCGGGCGGAAAAAAATGGCCGGAACGCGTCCGCTGCAGCCGCGCACTACGCCCAGCCGCGTCCAGCCGCACGCCGCCCGTCTCCGCCGCTGTCCGCCCCCGAAGCCGCCCGCACGCCGCCCGTCTCCGCCGCCGTCCGCCCCCGAAGCCGCCTCCGCCGTCAGCGCCGTCCGCCCGCAGCACCGTCCGCCCAAGCCCTCGGCCATGCCACGCCGTCCGCCTCCGCCGTCTGCGTGTCCGCCCGAGCTCGCCGCCCGTCTGCCCGTCCACGAGTCACCGTCTCCACCTGCGAGCCGACTGTCCGCCCCCATCACCGTGAAGCCGTCTCAGCCGTCCGCCCAGCCGCGCATCTCTACCCGCGAGCCACCGTCGCCGCAGCACCGTCCGCCCAGCCGCAGCCATTGTCGCCCATTCCGCCGTGACCGCCCCATCCCCGTCGTCACCTCCGTTCCCAAGCTCCTGGAGCTGCTTGTCACCGCCCCTGTTATTCAGACCGGGATGTCCGAAAACAAGGAAACATCAGAACGAGAAGAGATGTCGGACGACGCTGGATGGACGCGGGATTGTGCGATAGAATTTTTGAGTTTGATTTTTGAGATGGGGATGATCGTAAAAAAAATCAGATAAGGAGATAGCGCAGAGTTTGAAAATCAAATTGAGATAAGGAAATCACCGCGCTTCCCACACGGACCCGACACGGTATTTTTCATCTATAAATACCTCGGTGATTCTCTTCTGCAAAGGGAGAAATTTTTGGGAGGTTCCACTTGCTGTCCGTAGTTCCACCTGTTGCTCTCACAGAGAGTCAGAGTCGGATAAAAAGGGAGAAAGGGACCCTTGTTCCCTTACTTTTCTTTTATTTTCTCTGTACCCCAGTTTTTATGCAATAAATATTTATTTGCTTTATATTAATCCATGATTGCTTATTTTTATTTTGAAGTAATGCTGGAGTTATGCTGGATTAGCGTTTAAGGTAAGTCGAAGTGAATTAATTTTGACTGACCTATACCTAAGGGACGGGCCGTGATCCACGGGTACGGGCCGTACTCTTGAGATAGGTCATATCTGAATTATTTTCACAAATTTATTATTTGCATCTATTTCTTGCATTAGTTTTAGTTTATTTTAAATCAAAAGAAAATCCTTTTTCAAGATAACCCCAAAGTCTCTGTGGGATCGACCCTTACTCCCGCTATTCTACCTTTTAGAGTAGTGGAATTAAGGTTCTAAATCGGTGCATTACTCCTAAAAACAAAACAAAAAAAAAAATCATAGGGAGGTGTGAAAGCTAGTTACTATGATGAGATGTGCATAATAGATCTTTACATGCTATACTCCAGAGAGTGTGAGGAGGATATTTATTGTTTTAGATTGCCATAAAATGAGAAAATGTAGTACAAAAGTCACCTGAAATGCACAAGAAACGGGGATGATCGAAGATTATTAAAAAATAGTTAACATAGTGAAAAGATGAAGAGAACTTTATTTTTCAAAATGTTTTTAAATGAAAAAAAAATAGTATGAATCATGGAAGTAAAGAAAGGACCATTCATAGAAGTGACAAAATAAGAAAGGAAGGGACAAGCACTCCTTGGAATGATGATGTTATAGTCGAAATATGAAATATAATTAACCAATTTTACTTGCTTAACTTGTATATATAATTTAAATTTTGAAGAGCAGCCGGAAGATCAACAACTCAACATAATAATACATCATATAAAAAATCTAAAAGCTTTGGTTGAGGAAGCATCTAAATTGCTTATTACAAAAAAAGAGAGTTCATGGGGACAATTATCTTTGATTATAGGTTACATTTAAGCACCTTTTGATTTCAACTGCTGGTCAGTCTAACTGCTGAAAGCTAAAAAGAGAATGTGTGCAATTTTAGTGAGAACGAGGATTTATTCAT
This sequence comes from Areca catechu, assembly GCA_021397845.1. Taxonomy (NCBI): domain Eukaryota; kingdom Viridiplantae; phylum Streptophyta; class Magnoliopsida; order Arecales; family Arecaceae; genus Areca; species Areca catechu. The sequence goes on from CM038041.1 coordinate 186,370,122, forward strand.
ACAGTTGGGTTTGAGGGATAAAATATTTCACGTGGACCACTCTATTATGCTGTCTTGAATTATTCTAGAGAAAGGAAAGGGCAATAAATATGGTGTTGTCAAGGTAATTAAAATCAGATCTGTTAATTAGAGATCCACCTTTTGGAATGCCTTGTGATCATTACAAAAATTAAAACACTTGTACTTGTTTTCTTGCATGCATTTGATTGTTTCCAATAACATGAAGGAAAATTTTATGAGATAGCTAAATTATGTATGGTACCAAAGATAAATCCAAAAAGGATGTCCTCCTTGAGTAGTTGAAAGTCAAAATTACAGTTCAAGAAGACTTTGACAATAAGAAAATATAATAAAATTTGAAGACTTTTTCTGTTTTAAGGACTAGGATAATGTACATATGGTTGAGTCGATTTTGTAAAACTAACGATTTAAAAACTAAAAATGCATATTTCTTATGTAGGTGTAATTTGACATGACAAGAAAAGAGTGACAATTTGCAAAAAAGGAATTTTTCACTTGGCATACGAGAGCTATAGCATATTATTACTTGTCACTGCAATGGACCATATGCAATTCTGCAATAAATACTCCTTCGAGTTTCAATAATTGAAAAGTTCTAGGTAAGACCAGCATTCTGATAAAAAACAGAGCAAAGTTCAACATCATGTGTCACTTTTGTAAATACAAAACAATATACTGTTAGAAAATAGAAGAATAAAGCAAGATGCACGAAAACGTCTATGTAAAAGTTGTAGAAAGTAAAACTCCATAATCATATTGTCTGTTAATGAGATCTCTTCTCCTTAAATAGATGGAGATGCATGAAATACATGGAATATAATTATATATTATATTTAAAGACACACTAAATATATCCATCCTATATAAGAACTTACTAAATAAAGCATAATTCTAATAGTCCCCCTCAAGCTAGAGCATATATATCAAACATGCCCAGCTTGTTACATATAGAGTTAAAAATACCAAAAGGCAGAAACTTAGACAGAATATTAGCTAACTACTCGGATGATGGAGTGAATGAGGTTCTGATGGTCTTATTCATCACAACATCTCTTAAAAAATGTCAATCTATTTCGATGTGCTTAGTCCTATTATGGAACACAGGATTGCTGGGTGTTGGCTATATAATGGCTGCTCAATTATCATAATGCATAGGCATAGGACCAGTGTGATCAAAACCAAACTCAGTTATTAAGAATTTTATCCACATCATCACCCAAATAGTAAGAGCCATAGCTCTATCAGCCTCGGCACTAGATCTAGCAATAACATGTTGCTTTTTGCTCCTCCAGGTACAAAATTACCTCCAACATACATGCAATATCTTGACGAGGATTTTCTATCCCTTTTATCTCCTACATATCCAGAGTCCAAATAGGCTTCAATATTAAGATGTCCATGCTTCTTGTATAGTAGACCTCTCCCTGATACATTCTTAATATAAGCTAATATTTTCAAGGCTGCTTTAAAGGCTATGTCTGATCTAGTAACATTGAGATAAATGAGTTTGCCTATCAACTTCCTATATCATATAACATGTTCAAATAATTATGCATCTTCAACCCAAAACTTTGGATCAATGCTAATGGGACTATTTTCAAGTTTATACCTAAGTAATCATGTCTCTTGTAATAAATCTAAGGTATACTTCCTCTAAGAAAAGAACATACCTTGTTTGTTGTATACAATTTCTATTCCAAGAAAATATCTAGGCTTTGCCATATCTTTGGTAACAAAATGCCATTTTAAGTACTCCTTAATTTCTTCTATACTACTTAGGTCACTCCCGATCAATAGATGTTATCAACAAAAATAGTCAAAATAACAATTCCTACAAAGTTTTGACGAATAAAAACAAAATGATTGGAGTTATACTTGCAGAAATCAAATGCAATAACAACTTGGTTGAGCTTGTCAAACTAGGCAGAAGGGCTTTACTTGAGACTGTAAATTGTCTTTTTAAGTCTACACACCATATTCTCCCCCTGAGCAATATATACCCAAGGAGTTGCTTCATATATACCTCCGCTATCAAATCACCATATGAGAAAGTATTTTTGACATCTAGCTAGAACATAGGCCACTCTTTGTTGATAGCAATTGAGATGATCACTCAAATGGAGTTTAGTCGAACTACCCGTAAGAAGGTTTCGAAATAGTCAATGCCATAAGTCTGAGTAAACCCTTTTGCAACAAGTCTAGTTTTATATATGTCTATAGTCCCATTTGGCTTATATTTAACAGTAAACATCCATCTGCAACCAACAATGTCAAAGCCAATAGGAGGGTCAACCAGATCCCATATACTTCTGGAGAGAAGAGCTATCATCTCCTCAACCATGGTAACCTTCCAAACTGGATTATCCAAAGCTTTCTTGTAAGACTTGGGTATAGACACAGATGACAAAGACAAGGCAAACTGGTGAAAGGAAAGGTAAGATGATCATAGAAAATAAAATGACAAATGGGATAAGCTATGGTAGATTGTTAACCTTTATGGAGAACAATTGGTAGAACAAAATCTAAGGGAATCACAGGATGGACAGGTGGTGGATGGCTTGGATCTGTAGCTGAAGACGAAGGATCAGTTTGAGTAGAGATAGATGCTTAAGATCTGTGTTGTCTGGTACACACCTACAATGATTTGGTTGTAACACGAACATAGATTCAACTGACCCACTTGGTTGAAGATGTATATGCTCAATGGTGATATCCGGAGACTCATCAAAAAAATAAGGAATGGACTTAAAAAAAGTAACATCCACAAATGTATGATACTTTCTAGTCACTAGATCATAACATTTATACCCCTTCTAAGTCCGAGAATATCCCAAAAAGACACACTTGATTGACCTAGATGACAATTTATCAAGACCAGATTGAAGATCCTGCACAAAACAAACACACCCAAAAACACGTGGAATAAAGGAGGAATTGGATTTATCAGGATAGAGACATAAATAAGGGATATCCCCATGGAGAACTAATAACGACATTCAGTTAATCAAATAACAAATAGACAATATCATTAGCTCACAAATATTTAGGTACATATATTTAAATCATGAGTACAAGGGACATCTAGTAGGTACTGATGTTTTCTTTCAGCAATACCATTTTGTTGAGATGCATAGGCACAAGTAGTCTGATATAAAATACCATGGAAATAGTATAATTGAGAAACATCATGTTTCAAAAATTCAAGAGTAATATTAGTATAAAGAAAACAAGTAAAAAATTAGATTTTTTTATTATAAAAGATATTGAGAACATCAGGAACTTATGTCCTATCTTTCAACATATATACCTAGGTCACTCTAGAATAATCATCGACAAATACAATAAAATATCTAAATCCAATAATGGAAGTAAAACGATATGGACTCCAGACATTAGAATGAACTAACTTAAAGGAGATGGAACTGCATTTATTGACTCGACTTGGATAGGAGGTATGATGGTGATTATCCAATTGATAGGACACACTCCAAAGAAAATACATATGACTCAGAAGGTAGAACTTATCTTAGCTTCTATAAGAAAGGGTGGCAAAATCAGTAGTGCCACAACAAAGAAGAGATAGACAACAACAAAAAAACCATAGTTAAAAAAACTCATAAATGCATCATTGTCAAGGTAATAGAGGCCACCTTTCTTGCGCCCCAAACCAATCCTCCTTCCAATCTGTAGATCCTGAAAAACATAATATATGGAAAAAAATTTCACATAACAATTTTTTGATTTGGTCATTTGATTAATGAACAAAAAGCTCATATGGAACTTTGGAACATAGAACATATGATCTAAGAAAAATGACGAGGAAGCACGAACAACTCCCTCACCCAGAACAGGACAAGAAGAGCTATCAGCAACAGCAATAGAAGGAACATGACTAAACTAGACAAGAAAGTGAAATTGATTTTTATACCTATTATATGAGATGACCTCCTGGATTTAATATCTAAGAATTAGCAGAGGAAGCAATGAATGCACCAATACTTAAAGTGGTGGTGTGAGTAACTGTCTATGCATATTGAGTAGATTGAAACTAAAAAATTTCTCATACTCAACCTGAGAGATCTGTATCATGCTAGGATGAGCCAATGATTTTGGAATAGGAGTTTCAGCCTTAGTCTATAGAAACCAACTACACCTAGTTAGGTTTCCCAAACTTAAGCTAGCATTTCTCAGACATGATTGTTGTGCCCATAATGTGAACAATGATGTGGTCCTTTATCAGAAGTGAGCGAATGATCACTACCAACACCATAGCCTCCTGAATCTCTACCACGTCCTCTCCATAGCCTCGACCATGGCTACCAACAGCCATAGCCAAGTGCTCCATCTGATATGTAGCAATGGAGGCTAATGTAGTTCTAGTGGAGATATGCAGAACTCTAAAAAAGTCAGATAGAGAAGGAACTGAATCACCACCAATAATCTAATCACAAATCTAATGAACTAAAGATAGATTCAACCTAGAGACCTTGACAATAGTCCTTCAACTTTTGTGGATCCAGAACTAGACTGATGTAAATCTAACTCATCAAAGTTACCTCTCGGAGAGGCATAGCAATCAGCTACAGGTTTATCACTTAATTACAGTGTGAAAAGTTGCTCATAGAGTTTAAATGCCCTTAATATATTCTTTTTATGCCCATACATCTCTTTGAGGGTGTCCGATAATTATTTAGCTATCTTTAAGAATATGACACAAACACTAACCTTCTCCTCCATGCTATTCAATAACCATGACATAACATAATTACTAACCAGCCGGTCTTCATAGATAGGATCTTTGAAATTTGGAGGATTATCAATCAAGTGTTGTGCCTTCCGTTGGACACCAATAAATAATTTAAACGATTAGGCCCACAAAAAGTAGTTGGTGTCATTAAGCTTCACTACAGTTGCCATTAGATTCTTTATTGCAGTATCATAACTGAGAGTTAGAAGTATCGAGAGTTATTTGTTGTCGTTATTTGAGAACACCATAGCAGCCAAAGAAGATAACAGAATAACTAGATAGCCAGATAGAGAAATCAAAGATGGTGTATCACTTCTGTGATTAGTAGATAGCCATAGTCAGATAACTTTTACACGACATAGGATAGATACCTACACCATATAGAAGAAGAAGAAGAGAAGAAAGAAGATCAGGAGGCAATGGTAGCTAGGGTTTAGGTGGTTTGAGATGGGTGGCGATTAGGGTCTAGGTGGTTTGAAATGGGTAGTGGCTACGATTATGGAGCCTAGCTCTGAAACCATGTAGTTGTAGAAAGTGAAACTCTATAATCATATTCCTTGTTAATAAGATCCCTTTTCCTTAAATAGCTAGGGATGCATGAAATACATGGAATACAAGTATATACTATATTTAGAGACATACTAAATACATCTTATATAAAAACTTACTGAATAAAGCATGATTATAATAGTCTACATATTTGATAAGATGCAAACCTCAAATAAACGAAGAACTAACTATCAAAGATTTTGATGAAATTTAGATGAAAACCAACTATAATGTTAGCCAAAGAGCTTTTGTATTAACTTTAGAAAAATTTGTGATAATACAAATCAAGGATCACTGAACCAATACCAGGACCCGTACCGGTCAGTAACCGATACAGTATTGTACTGCACCATACCGATAAACATACTGGGCTTGGTGAATTAAGAAAAAAATATCTTCCTCCACCCTCTCAAGCAAGGATCACTGAACCAAACCTGGACTGAATCCGAACCGGGCCAAACTGAGCCCGAACCAGACTGAACTAGGCCGTACTCGTTTGAACCGACTTGGACCATACCAAACTGACTTGTATCGGTCCAGTTCAGGTCAATTTTTATAGTTCGGCTCCCGAACTATTTTTTAGGGTTGAACCATATCGGTTCTTGGCTTGTACGGTATGGTAAGCCCCGAAATGGACGGTTCAGGACGGTACCGAAAATCCTGATACAAATATTGGTGAAGGTTGTCACTTGCTTTTACAAAATAACCACTTCCATATATACCCGGCAGAAAACTAGTTCTACCTTCTTATGGTTAGAACACAAAATATGCACCTCATGTAAAGACAATCTCCACAAAACTGTCCCTGGACCAGCTTGCACTTGACGCAGTGAGTACGATGACCAAGAGTTTTTTGTCTGCATAAGAGTGATACACAAATGAAGAAAAGCACCATTTAATAATTTAGTGCACAGGAGAAAGAGAAAGAAATGACAGATACAGAGTATCAAAGTATGTATCTATTCATAATATAGAAAGATACAGATTTTACTAACTCATGAAATAACATAGCATACATTTTTAACAAATTAAATATAAATTTGTTGCTCAAAACAGGAATAATTGCATAAACCATTTCTATAAAACCATCTTATATATAACCAAGCATAACAAAGTGGTCCTAGCCCATTGTTTGCAGTTATCATCCACCTGGAAAGATTGATACCACAGGTAGTGTTTCCCAAGAATCTGGATGTGCAAAAAAAATGAAGTATCCAAGCATCTCTGAGAGCCATTTGTCTAGTTCACTGTTTCCTAGTTAATGGTAGATAATGAAGATGTGGTTCCTTATGTTTCAATTGCGAATATTTCTAAAATATATTGGGGGCAAATAGGATGATTAGACTCTGGTTCTAGAGCCAGCACAAATACCATTATCTTATGAACCTCCAAGCTATATAATTGCTGCATCATGTTACGAGGAATGATGATAACCGCTATTTTAAATTCAAAGAGAAAACTCTCTCTTAAGATCCTCATCTCATGGTGGATTCCACGTGGGTGAGAGTGCTTATCTGGAAGCTCAGTTGACTACCTCCTATCCTCCCCATTTTCTGGTGTCAACAACTGAGAGGATTATGCACCAGACTTGGCACATTTCTTAATCGGTGTGTTGACCCTTAAAGTGATTTTAATGATAACAAAACATTGGAGCATACATTTGGTTATCTAACAACTCTTCAAATGATTGACAAGTTTTTGTAGAACAACTACATTGACACACCTTTTAATTCCTACAATCTTTAATGTTTTGTGTTGAGTTGTAAAGTATTTAGAATCTTGTAAAGAATAACCCTACAAAAAGTTTCCTATTAAAATCAGTTTAAGGGTTACTTCTAGTAGTCCTTCTTGCTTCAAGTCTTCTTTAATTTATTGTAAGTAGTCCTTGAAGAGGTCTTTAAAGTATGGGACAAATGTTTTGGAAGTTTGAAGTTGATTTGGCTGAAGAACCACCTTCGAGCCGACTGGAAGGACAACCCAGCCGACTCTGGCACTGGCACTGAAGATAAGTTCTCTGGCACACAGATCCAGCCGACCGGCACCAAGGCCCAGCCGACTCGTCCAGAACAAGGTTGAGAACGTTCTGAGATTCTCAGGAATCCGAGCCGACTGGAATCAGATCTAGCCGACTCATCTAGAACTCAGTTGAAAATTGTCTGAGAAGCCTCTGAGACTCCAGCCAACTGGAATTCAGCCCAGCCGACTCATCTAGAGTGAGGTATTTTCTCAACTATGGAAGCTAGCCGACTGGCACTCAGCCCAGTCGACCTGAACTTCATCCGAGCCGACTGGAATGACGGGGTCACATCCAACGGCTAGTTCCAGTTCTCAGTTTTAGAATTCTAAAAGTGCTAATTCTAAAAGTGCTACAATGGTAACCTTGTCACCTCCCAACGGTGTACAACGTTCAAAATCAAGGGAAGGCAGTTAAAGTCTCTATAAATAAGGTATGAGAACATCCTTGAAGAGACTAATGAATTATTGAGCATTTATTGAACACTTATTGAAGTGAAGTGAGAGAGCACTAGAGCTTTAAAGTCTGCCTTCAAGCCTGCAACCACTCTTACCAGAAGCTTGAAGCACCTTTTGAGGAAAGCAAGGAAACCATTGAAGTGCATTGAAGAGCATTCAGTGGATCTTCACCCGAGCTACATTGGCAACCACCCAGACAACAGAGTTTGTCTTTATTGTTGCTTTTTTATTCTATCATTTAGAATATCTGGGTTATTGGTGAACCCTGTTGTAAAAACCAAATAGGTTTATTTGGTGAGCCTTTAAAATCAGAGTGCAGAGATTTATTTGGTGAGCCTATCTGAAAACCAAAGTGTAGAGGTTTTAGGTGAACCTGTAAAAACCTAGCATGGGTTTCTTTGGTGAGCCCGGTTTCAAAAACCAAAGTGTAGAGGTTGGGATTGTGAGCCCGTAAAACAATCCAACTGTATTCCGATTTGGGGGATATAGTGAAAATCTCGAGTGGTGAACTTGGGTAGTGGACGTAGGAGCTGGGTTGCTCCGAACCACTATAAATCTGCTTTGTTTGTGTTGTGTTTGTTTTATCTTTTAGCTTCTGCATTCATTCTCTGATTTACACAGCACCTAACCACTAATTGGAATTACTTGTGCACATACTTGCGAAAATTTTGTAATTCCTAATTCACCCCCCTCTTGGGACTAAGCCACCTGGGCAACAGCTGATATCAGAGCAGTGTCTCTGATTACTTGAGTTAAAATCGATGGCTCATCCCATGAGTACATCCTTGGCCGAGGGCTAATCAACAAATAGACCTCCACTATTCACAGGCACTAATTATTCATATTGGAAAGCACGAATGAAAATTTACATACAAGCTGTAGATTTTCAATTATGGAAGGTCATCTTGAAAGGGCCACACATTCCCACAATTAAAGTTGATGGCGTGGACATCCCTAAGCCTGAAGAGGACTGGGATGATCATGACATGAAGATGGGGGAATTGAACGCCAAAGCAATGAATCTATTATATTGTGCTTTGGATGTTAACGAGTTCAACCGAATTTTCACTTGCTCATCAGCAATGAAAATCTGGGATAAACTCGAAGTGACCGATGAGGGAACTTCCCAAGTGAAAACCTCCAAGATAAATCTTTTAGTTCATAATTATGAATTATTTAAAATGGAACCTTCTGAAACAATATCTGCCATGTTCTCTAGATTTATAGATATTATTAATGGTTTAAAGAATCTTGGCATGGTATACTCTAATGCAGATCTGGTTCAGAAAATCCTTCGCTCTTTGCCCGACAAATGGGATCCCAAGGTGACTGCAATCCAGGAAGCCAAAGATCTCAACACTTTGATGCTGGATGAACTACTGGGATCACTCATCATCCACGAGCTAACAATGCAACACAGAACGGAAGATGAGCAGAAGAAAAAAGAAGACAATAGCCTTCAAAGCTGCTTCCGATTCAAAGAGGGATGATGATGAATCTGAAGAAGAAAGCACCTCCTCCAATGGCGACCTAGAAGACGAAGACATCGCTATGGTTGTGAGGAGATTTAGAAAATTTATGGAAAGAAAGAAAGGAAGGTACAACCGGAAATTCCACCGGAAGGATTATGAAAAGGAAAAGGACATAGAGAAAGACAAAGAGGTAGTAGTCCCCACATGCTACGAATGCAAGAAGCCGGGGCACATACGTCCGGATTGTCCAATGTTGAAGAAATCCTTCAAACAAAAGAAGAAAAAGAAAGCCATGGTTGCCACATGGTCTGACAGTGAAGACTCAACATCATCGAAAAAAGAAGAGACCACCAAGACTGCCAATCTTTGCTTAATGGGTCTCGAAGATGAGGTAACATCCCCTAACAATTGCACTGAATTTACTTTCGAAGAATTAAATCCTGCTTTTCATGATTTACTCTCTGAGTTTAAGAAGCTGGAGTAAAGATAAAATCATTGAAAAATATGAATGATTCTTTACTCAAACAAAAGGATGAAATTTCAGAAAAGAACATTTTATTACAAAAGGAATTGCATGACTTTTCTGAAAAATTTGAAAAACTGAAAAATGAAAACCTTTCACATGAAAAAAAAAACAATGATTTACTTGCTGAAAATAATGAATTAAAAAGGAGGTTACAAAACTCAAGCCTTTGGTTGAAAAACTCACTTTATCTTCAAATAAGCTTGAGCTAATTTTAAAAGAACAACGAATTTCTGGAAATAAAGCTGGAATCGGTTTCAACACTTCTTTTATAAATGGAATTTCAGCAACAACTTTTATGAAATCCAAAACACCTGCTCAAAATACTTTATCTCGAAAGGTTTCAGCCACACCAAAAACTGTTTCTATTTCAAAGTCTTTATCATATGTTCCTAAGAATTTAAGCAAAAATGCATACATTCCAAAAGGTTCAAAATCTGCATCAAGTGCATCAACTTTTAGAACTTCAAATTCTGTTTCCAACAAAAATTCTAAAGTTGTTTGCTATGCTTGTAAAAGAATAGGACATAAAGCTTTTGAATGCAATAATCTTAGAAATGTCCATAAAAAGGTAAAAAAGATTTGGGTTCCCGAAGGAACCACCTCTGCTGACCTGCAAGGACCCAAGATAGCTTGGGTACCTAAAAGAATTCATTGATTGTTTTGCAGGAATGTCTTGTAGTCCAAAAATTGAAGAAAAGATGGTACTTGGATAGCGGCTGCTCAAAATATATGACGGGTGACAAGGACCAATTCATCACCCTTGAAATGAAAGGAGGTATGGTCACCTTTAGAGACAATGGCAAAGGGAGAATAATCGGTATTGGTAAGATCAAAATAACTCCCTTTACTTTTATTGAAAATGTTTTGCTAGTAAACAAATTGAAGCATAATCTTTTAAATATAAGTCAATTGTGCGATAAAGGCTTCAAGGTTGTCTTTGAGTCTTCTATGTACATAGTAACTAACTCTTTAAATTGTAGCAATAAATTTATTGAATATAGACTCGGGAATATCTATGTGGTGGATCTTAATGATCTTATCATGTCTAGTAGCCCTAGTCTAGTTGCAATGAATGCTAAGACCAAAGAGTCAGGCTTACTATGGCATAGACGATTAGGTCATGCTAGCATGCATACAATTGCCAAATTAATTTCTAAAGATCTTGTCAGAGGCATGCCTAAGTTTAAAGTTGATTTAAATCATGTTTGTGATGCATGCCAAATGGATAAACAAACTAGGGAGAGTTTTAAATCAAAGAATATAGTTTCTATAACAAGACCTCTTGAACTACTTCACATGAATCTTTTCGGACCTACTAGGACCACAAGCCTAGGAGGGATGAAATATGCTCATGTGATAGTAGATGATTTTTCGAGATTTACATGGGTTTTGTTTATTGCCTCAAAAGATGAAACATTTCATGTTTTTAGAAAATTTCATAAAAATGTTTCAAACCAAAAGAACTTATCTTTGATTTCAATTAGAAGTGATCATGGAACTGAGTTTAAAAATCAATTTTTCGAAGATTATTGTACTGAATTTGGCATTGATCACAACTTCTCCGCTCCTAGAACACCTCAACAAAATGGTATTGTAGAGAGGAAAAACAGGACATTGAAAGAAATGGCTCGCACAATGTTATGTGAAGGCAATCTTCCAAAGTACTTTTGGGCAGAAGCGGTGAACACTGCATATTATATTTTGAACCGCGTTTTGATCCGTCCTATCTTAAAGAAAACCCCCTATGAGCTTTCGAATGACAAAAAACCCAATATTAGTTATTTTCATGTGTTTGGTTGTAAATGCTTTGTGCATAACAATGGAAAAGATAATTTAGGAAAATTTGATTCTAAAGCTGATGATGCAATTTTTCTAGGTTATTCATTACATAGCAAAGCATATAGGGTTTTTAATAAAAGGACTCTTATTGTTGAAGAATCAATTCATGTTGTATTTATTGAAACTAACTCTACACCTTCTAGACAAGAAGAGTGCATAGATAATGATGCAGGTACCATTGCAAAAAGGGATGGATGACTTGAGCATTCAAGACAAAGACACTCAAGGTGGAGAAGAAACGGTAAGTAAGGATCACACTGATCTACCGAGGGACTGAAGGTATGTTACATCTCACCCTAAAGAATTAATAATAAAAAATCCTTCACATGGTGTTAGGACTAGGGCTGCACATAAAGATGCATATGATTACCTAGCCTTTGTATCATAAATAGAACCCCATAGCTTAGAAGACGCTGAGACTAACCCAAACTGGATGATGGCAATGCATGAAGAATTAAACCAGTTTGAAAGAAATAAGGTATGGACACTTGTAGATAGACCTACAGACCATCCAATTAGGAACTAAATGGGTCTATAGGAATAAATTAGATGAGAAAGAAAATATTATAAGGAACAAAGCTAGATTAGTGGATAAGGGATATAACCAAGAAGAAGATATTGATTTTGATAAAATTTATGCACCTATAGCAATACTATAAGCCATTAGATTACTACTTGCATTTGCTTACTACATGAACTTTAAACTCTTTCAAATGGATGTAAAAAGTGCATTTTTTAATGGTTTTATCTCTGAACAAGTTTTTGTGGAACAACCAGGTTTTGAAAATCACACTTTTCCAAACTATGTATTCAAATTAAACAAAGCATTGTATAGTTTGAAACAAGCACCTAGAGCCTGGTATGATAGACTTAGCACTTTCTTAATTAAAAATAATTTTTCAAGAGGAAATGTAGACAAAACCTTATTTATCAAAAAGAAAAATAATGACATCTTAGTTGTACAAATATATGTTGATGACATCATTTTTGGTGCAACTAACGAATCTCTATGTAAAGAATTTGCTAAGCTTATGCAGGGAGAATTTGAAATGAGCTTAATGGGCGAGCTAAACTACTTCCTTGGACTTCAAGTAAAACAAACAATGGAAGGCATCTTCATCAACCAAGCCAAATACATCAAGGAAATCATCAAAAAGTTTGGTATGGAGAGTAGCAAAACAATGAGCACACCCATGAGCCCAGCTTGCAGACTGGACAAAGATGATAATGGATCCAATGTTGACCAAAAGCTATATAGAGATATGATCGGATCCTTATTATATTTGACTGCAAGTAGACCTGACATATTATACAGTATATGTGTATGTGCTAGATTTCAGTCATCACCAAAAGAAACACATGCTTGCTGTAAAAAGAATAATAAAATATTTGAAAGGAACAAGTAATTTAGGAATTTGGTATTCTAAACATTCTACTTTGAATTTGATTGGATTCTCTTATGCTGATTATACTGGTTGTAAAATAGATAGAAAAAGCACTAGTGGTACATGTCAATTTCTAGGGTTGAATTTAATTTCATGACACTGTAAGAAGCAAAACTCCGTAGCCTTGTCCACAGCTGAGGCTGAGTACGTGGCTGCCGGTAGTTGTTGTGCTCAAGTGTTACGGATTAAACAACAACTAGAAAACTTTGGTGTATCACAATCTAAAATTCCAATTAAATGTGATAACACAAGTGCTATCAATTTGACAAAGAATCCAATTCAACACTTTAAAACCAAGCACATTGAAATTAGACATCATTTTATTAGAGATCATATTTCTAATAGTAATATTGTGCTTGACTTTGTGCCCACTGAAGATCAATTAGCTGACATATTTACCAAGCCACTCAATCAAGATAGATTTGAGCTAATTCGAAGTGAATTAGGACTTTGTGATCCCTTCTAGATTCTTTAACCTAATTCCTTCAATTCTAAGAAAATTTCATCTAGAAAACCTCCTCAATTTATTCTATTTTATTGAGCCTTTATTTCCTTCAAAATTCTATTCAAAGTCCTTCTGAATTGTGTTTAAATTTTTCAAAACTCTATTTTCTCTGTTCGAGTCGACTGGATCTTGATCCGAGTCAACTGGATTTCTCTGAGAGTTTTGAACTTGTTCTGGCCTAGCCGACTCGAACAGTTTCGAGTCGACTGGATTTTCTGATTATTTTAGGAGAGCTCTGGCCGAGCCGGCTCGAGCAGTCTCGAGTCGACTGGAACTTCGGGCCGATGTGTTTTGCCTTGGGCTATAATCCTTTTTTCGAACCGTTTAAACCCTATTTTGTTTTCTTCAACGGTTCATACCTCTCCAAGACCTTCTCCAAAGTCTTCCTTCTTCCTTCCCAACACTCCATTTTCTTGTTCTTCCATCTTTCCTAGCTATGGCACCCAAACGTGCGACAGGGAAACGTTCAGTTAGGGTTGCTCCTTCGGCTGAAAAAGAAAGAAGGTCCAAGAGAAGGCAAGAAGAGCCAAGCAGTGAAGAAATTGCAGAGGAAGCCACAAGAGAAGCTGCAACCGCTCCTAGCCAAGTGCCCTCAATGTCTACGCGTCCGGTAACCTCCGGCCACCGAATTAATTTTGAGTTTATTAAGGGCATTGGGTTAAAGATAGGAGATTTAATTGAAGACCAAGGGTGGAGAAAATATTGTTCATTGAATGAGAAGACCTATCCCTCTTTGGTTAGAAGTTTTTATGAGAACTTAAGGTTGGGAACTAACCATGTGGAATCCACTGTCAAAGGGAAGAGGGTTATTGTCAATGAGGAGTCCTTGCATGAATTACTGGATATACCTTTTGAGGGACTGAGGTTTTTAGTAATTGACAATAGAGAGAAGACTCTAAAAACAATTTTGAACAAAGAAGATGTAGGAGGAATTGGCACTGTTTTTGCTAACACCCTATCACTAGAAATGAGACTACTTCACAATTTCATTTGTAGAATTTTCTTACAAAGAACTGGTAGGTTCGATTGGGTGAGCGAAAAGGATCTATGTCTCATGGAGCACATTCTGGAAAGAACTCCTGTCAATTTGTCATACATTATAATCATGCAGATGAAAGAAACAGTAAGAAAAGCTAAATCCTGTCTGCCATATGGAATGATGCTTACATTGTTGTTTAAATCCCATAGAGTCAATTTGGATGGTGAAGACGGATTAGAATTGCATCACACTGATATCTACACTTCTAAAACTCTTGAGAGGATGGGATATTTCCAAGTGAAAAGAGTGTGGAGAAAGAAAGGCACAAATGTAAGGGCCATTGGCAACTCCAATAGTAGTGAAGAAGAGGAAGAAAATGTAGAAGCAGCTGGAACTTCTACACCTGTACCGGAGCCTGAGTCATGTGTACCTGAGCCTGCTGCTGTTACTGAGAAGACTAGAGCTCCGTCACCTATGTTTGATATGCCTGTAGCAGAGTTTGATTTGCCTGCACCAGAGTTTGACCTGCCTTCAGCTGATGTTCCTTTACATGACTACCCTACTGCAGCTACACAACCTCTAATTGTCCAAGTTCAGATTGAAGAACAATTGAAAAACTTGAGAGAGTCACTGACAGGTACAATAACTTCATTATTTACTGATTTGAAACAGTCAGTGGACTGCAGATTGGACAAATTAGAAGAGCATGTATCAAGTCTACAAGGAAAGGTTGAAGCTATAGAAGCTTCAAGGTCAGCACCTCAAATAGACCTTTAGCCTATTCTGAATTATATCTCTTCAAGTTCTGAAACAATTTTGAAGTCTGTGGATGCCACTTTGAATGAATATCAGACTGAATTGAAAGTGCTTAGAGGCAAAGTGGGAACTATTGTAGATACAAGAGGTATGGCAGAGGATTATACTAAAGGCATTGGGATCATAAGATCGGAGCTTGGCAGACTTCGAGGTTCAGCTGAAGCCTTCGTCAATGTCCAAGCAGCTGAGCTTGTATCTATGCAGAGGTGAAATGAAAGAGGCAGTAAATAAAGTGCCAGTTAGCCTCAAGGACTTGGAGCAGCAGATGGGAGCAATTTGGATGGAAATGGTGTCTCTCAATAGCACTGTCAGTTCATTGGAAGTCACAGCTAGGACAAGACCATTGTATGATCCGCCACCCATTTCCACTAGGGCACCTAGTACCTCTGTTCACCCTAGGGCTCCTCCACATGCTTCATCTAGTCGAGCACCTAGACCCACTTCTTGGCAAGGTGCCAATGTTCCTAGAGATGATTCTGATTAGACACTTTGTAGTTTCAGTACCTTTTTGGATGCATTTTGAAACTTTTGTAATGGTTGATGTACTGAACACTTTTTGACAGAAATGAAATGAACATCTTTTGATTACTGTGTAATGTATGTATTTGTATTTTCTTATCTACACTTCTATTTGTTTAAATAGAATTCTCTCTCTAAGCTAAGAAAGTGAAATTATCTCAAACAAATCTTGAAATTTTCTCAATCTATTCAAAATTCTGAGCTTACTTGTTTAACCTTTTTGATTTGTTGACAAAAAGGGGAAGAATCATAGAGTGCATGAAAGAATACATGAAAGAAAAAGCTTAATGAAGCTTAATGAATTGCAATTGAAATTATTGAAATTCTAAAGTAAAGTAGACAGGGGGAGTTTGTAAGGCATTTCTGAATAAACTAATTTCTTGCATATTATTCTGATAAAATGTTCAAATGAATGTCAAAGGGGGAGAAACTTAGAGAAAATTCATATTGTCTAGAAATCTTATAAACAGGGGGAGATATACGTGTTTAATATACATGCTTTAATGATTACTATGATGCTCTCAACTTATTATATCTATCAGTCGATACTTAATGCTGCTTGATACATACAAGCAATCAATATCTGATATTTACAGTTTATGAACTTGATTTTGTGCATAACTGTAAAGCACATACTGATATACATTTAAGATTGCAGTTGATTTTTAAACAAATATAAATGCTTACATATTTGTGAATAGATTAGATTCTTTTCATGCCCAGTATTTTGTCATCATCAAAAATGGGGAGATTGTTGACCCCTAAAGTGATTTTGATGATAACAAAACATTGGAGCATACATTTGATTATCTAACAACTCTTCAAATGATTGACAAGTTTTTGTAGGACAACTATATTGACGCACCTTTTAATTCCTATAATCTTTAATGTTTTGTGTTGAGTTGTAAAGTATTTAGAATCTTGTAAAGAAGAACCCTACAAAAAGTTTCCTATTAAAATCAGTTTAAGGGTTACTTCTAGTAGTCCTTCTTGCTTCAAGTCTTCTTTAATTTATTGTAAGTAGTCCTTGAAGAGGTCTTTAAAGCATAAGACAAGTGTTCTGGAAGTTTAAAGTTGATCTGGCTGAAGAACCACCTTCGAGCCGACTGGAAGGACAACCCAGCCGACTCTGGCACTGGCACTGGCACTGAAGAGAAGTTCTCTGGCACACAGATCCAGTCGACTGGCACCAAGGCCCAGCCGACTCATCCAGAACAAGGTTGAAAACATTCTGAGATTCTCAGGAATCCGAGCCGACTGGAATCAGATCCAGCCGACTCATCCAGAACTCAGTTGAAAATGGTCTGAAAAGCCTCTGAGACTCCAGCCGACTGGAATTCAGCCCAGCCGACTCGTCCAGAGTGAGGTATTTTCTCAACTATGGAAGCTAACCGACTAGCACTCAGCCCAGTCGACCCAAACTTCATCCGAGCCGACTCGAAGTTTGTCCTAGCCGACTGGAATGACGGGGTCACATCCAACGGCTAGTTCCAGTTCTCAGTTTTTGAATTCCAAAAGTGCTCCAACGGTAACCTGTCACCTCCCAACGGTCTACAACGTTCAAAATCAAGGGAAGGCAGTTTAAAATCTCTATAAATAAGATATGAGAACATCCTTGAAGAGGCTAATGAATTATTGAGCATTTATTGAACACTTATTAAAATGAAGTGAGAGAGCACTAGAGCTTTAAAGTCTGCCTTCAAGCCTGCAACCATTCTTACCAGAAGCTTGAAGCACCTTTTGAGGAAAGCAAGGAAATCATTGAAGTGCATTGAAGAGCATTCAGTGGATCTTCATCCGAGCTGCATTGGCAACCACCCAGACAACAGAGTTTGTCTTTATTGTTGCTTTTTTATTCTATCATTTAGAATATCTGGGTTATTGATGAGCCCTGTTGTAAAAACCAAATAGGTTTCTTTGGTGAGCTTTTAAAACCAGAGTGTAGAGGTTTCTTTGGTGAGCCTATCTGAAAACCAAAGTGTAGAGATTTTAAGTGAACCTGTAAAAACCTAGCTTGGGTTTCTTTAGTGAGCCCGGTTTCAAAAACCAAAGTGTAGAGGTTGGGATTGTGAACCTGTAAAACAATCCGACTGTATTCCGATTTGGAGGATATAGTGGAAATCTCGATTGGTGAACTTGGATAGTGGACGTAGGAGCTGGGTTGCTCCGAACCACTATAAATCTGCTTTGTTTGTGTTGTGTTTGTTTTAACTTTTAGCTTCTGCATTCATTCTCTGATTTACACAGTACCTAACCACTAATTGGAATTACTTGTGCACATACTTGCGAAAATTTTGTAATTTTCAATTCACCCCCCTCTTGGGACTAAGCCACCTGGGCAACACGGTGTAAGGTCCTACTCTTAATGTTGCTTCTCACCAATGACAGTGAATTCAGTAGATCTCAATCAGCATTTCCAGTTAGAATTTATTACTTAAGCAATCATTATGCAAGCTCAATTATCTAATTTCTCCATTAGCTAGCAGTAAAATACAAATTAACATAGGAAAAAACAAGAAGTTATTCTAAAACGTAAATATATTTGACAGATTAATGCATATATTCTGCATGATGGAAAGCATGGTAAAATTTCAACTTGCAATGATCCTCATCCAGTGCTATAAGGACACATAATCATAATTAACATATGCAAAAAGCTCACCTGCATTGATGGCATGTCTTCCCCTTAATCTGATCATATATACGCCTTCCATCGCTGCCATATCCATCTACAAAGAGAGTCCAAGTTGTCTCACATGTACCTAACAGTTTCTCATGCTCATCTGTATAAACCTCTTCATTTGCACCTTTTTCAAGCAAAACTGACCTATTTTTCACTAGATTCTCATCTTTCTTCATGCGGATCTCAGCATAGCTAACTGGAGTTATATTTTGCAACCTAAAATGTTTCAGGAACAAGGAGGGAAGAAAAGTTTTCCATTAATGTTCAAGAAAAGATCCACGGACAGTGTTCCAAAAGACAATATCCAGCCAAAGGTAAGGCAGACAGCCTACTCCAGCATTACTACACAAAAAGCATAGAGACAAGCAGAAGATCATCAACCTTGATCAAGTACATTAATTTAGAGCACTTCAGTTTCTCATAATTTGTCCTCTCTCTCTTTTTTTTTAAAAAAAAAAAAATCTAATCCTGGTCAACCTCCACATAGCCGGAAAATACAAAAATGAAAGGACGGATAAAATAACTAAAACGAGAGGGAATGAAAGGCACGTGGTAAGCTAAAAGTAAGTGGTACAGATATCATCACAGAACCAGCAATAACCATTGTACTTTTATTTTTATACCACGCAACTACTGTTTTCAAAACAGCTTCACGGGCCCAGATTTAGGGGCTAAAAGCTACAAAGAGAAGTCGTCAGCAAATCGTCATCTTCTGCTAAGAAGATGATCGGAGCTAACTTCTGTGCAGAAGAAGACGGGAACAAGCGACTAGCTAAACCATCATCTATATCACCAGCAGCCATGACACTTCCTGAGCTAGTTGCCGATAGTATCGTGGGATTAGGTTGCAGATGGTAACGTATCCGCTCTCTCATAAAAAAGTAGTGGAAGAACAAGGCAAAGGAAGAGACCAGAATAAGTTATTCACGACTGCCCTTAAAAAGATAAAAAGGAATTGAAAGATTCGAGACCAGACGGTGGAAAACGTTCATATCAACTGGAAACGGTAAGCGTTGGAAAGAATGATGCCCAGACCAAGAAATGAAGGACGAAGACAATATAGAATATACCCAAAAAAAAAAAAAAAAGGAAAGAACAAATCAAAAGCAACAAGGGAGGAGACAACATTACTGGGAGCAAAACACGTCCAGTGGCTCTAACAACGGTTAGAAGCCATCGACCTAGAACTGTAACTCTTTTCTTTCCCACCGCGCTGGCGAGAGAGAAGCTCTTGCCAAGCCCCTAATCAGGCAGAGGGGATACATACATATTTAGGGTTGTTGGGATGGGAAGGGAATAAGCAACGAATGGTACGGTATTTATGTACCGAGAGGAGCGCCTGGCCGGAGCTAGGGTCTTGACGAGGCTGGAGGAGAATTGGGCCACCTTCCGTTGATGGTAGGGGCGCTTCGAGGGATCGCTGTGGACGATCGGGTCGACCTGGGACTTGAGTTGGAGGATGCCCAGCTTCTGCATCCTCTCTAGGTTCTCCTTTATCCTTTCCTCCCGGAACTTCTCGTATCCAGAGCCTCCCTCCGCAGCGGGGGGTGGAGGAACAGGCAACGGGAGTCTCCGTCGCCGGGCCTCCGTGCCGCTCCTCTTCTTGGGGCTCGCCGGAACCTCCGCGGCCGCGGCTCTCTTTCTGGTGGTGACCATTGCCCTTGCCTTACCCCAGGCAGAAGAAGACGCAAGGAAGGAGAGGAAACAGTACAAGGGGGAGGCGCCTTTGCTGCAGCGGCAGCAGAGCCGATCTTGCAAAACGTTCCCCCAAGAGCAAAACAACCACGGGGTACGGCCCACCCACCCGGTTAGGTAACCGCGCGTCGGTCTGATGTAATAAAGAAGTGAGTATAATAATTTTATTCTTCCATAAGAGTATATACATGAACATCTCTCCATCATCCACGCTAACGTTTTGTGATAAGCATGGTAGTCGGGATTTTCCCATGATTCTCCCTTTCCCGCCTCGTCTCATTATCAGTTTTGTTTCCAACAGAGATCATTATCCTAAGATCGATTTTCTTAGATGGATGATAAAGAAAAATTTAAAAAATTTAATTTACCCAAAAACAAGTAAGAAGAAGAGAAAAATATACATATATATAGTTTTGCATGCAGAAGGTAATATTGGTAGTGATCTGTCATATTGACACAACAAATCTTTCCTACACAATTATTTTCTAATATTACAGAAAAACCCTTATCCCTTGGATTATTATAAAATAAACTAAAATATTTTTCTGTTAATTTCCAAAAAATCATAAAATAACAAATACAAAACCCAATTGTCTGAGTGATCCATTATCTCTTTCCAATTCTCTAAAAGTGACCTATTATCGCCTTTCTTTTCTTCTATATGAATTCCCGGTCAATCCATACACAATTTGATTTTAAAGTTTGACCAATACAAGATAGCGTGACATCCGAGACATCTGGAGCTGTAGCTAGTGCTGGAGTAAACGGAACAGAGAACTTCCCCAATAACTCATCGACGAATTTGATCTTCTAATGTATCAATCATCGATCAACATCACACTGATTCTCCTTCCAAACAGAAAAGAAAAGATGCTAAAATGTCATGGAAGGATTATTCAGCATATTGCAATTCTTGAAAGCGATTTTAGGCAGTTCATACAACATACAATGTTCTCTAGCTCAAAGGACTAATAAAAGATGAGAGCACAAATTCCGAGGTTATTGTTCAGAATAGAATTGCACTAGTTCTCAGCCAACAATGCTGAGGAGTTAACAATATTAGGTTTACCACGTCGCCCGCCAAAACCGAATCTATAAAACTTCACCAAAGCCACTTTTGTATGCAGGAAAATGGCATGCTAATGATACAAAATATACTCATGCAGAATCTTCCAATCCCACTTATAAGCAATCACCAGGGGTAGCTGAAGTATGCTCGATTGCTATTGTTTACAATGCACATGGCTCCAACTTGAACATCTGGAAGAGAGGAGGCTTCCGTACATGATGCACAAAACGAGAGCTGATCAAGAAGCTCAAAAGTTTTCTCCATTTATGTTCACACGTTCCAATATGTTTCTGCCATCAAATGCTTCATCATGGGCAGCCGCATTGTTCACCTCCTCGGGACAAGAGAAGGACCACACAGACGAACAGTTCTCATCGCCTACACAACATAGAAAGAACATGGCTGAATTGTATCACTGAAGTTGGAAAGAAAAACAAGAAATCCTTGCCATTGATTTAGTTAAAAGATTGTGGGGTAATAAACACAATAATATAATAAATTGATTAGGCACAAGGCATTCTTTAATATTTGTTTCAACTAATAATTTATAAAATGTAGTTCTTTACCTAAGCCAAGATAGTCTCAACAAAGCTTTATGTGCATCCTTAGAGATCTGTGCAAACATGATACAGCTTATAGTTCTCAACAAGGCTTTATGTCCTAGTAAAACAGGGAACAGGACGGCGATCACATCCATTCCTATGAGAAAATAGAATTGGGATGGAATCGAGACCCTGAAACCTAACCCATGCAAGGAGAGAAAAAAAAGAAAGGATGAATAAAAGAGAAAAGTGAAAAGAAAGAAAAAGAAGAAAAAATAAAAGAAAGGTAAAAAAAAGAAAAAAAAAAAAAAAGAGAGAGAGAAAAAGAAAAAGAAAAAAATGAAAGAAAGGGAAAATAAAAAAAGAAAGGTAAAAAAAATAAAAATAAAAAAATAAAAGATATAGAGGATATCTACCAAGATGCATGACCGGAACTACTGTCAGGAAGGGATGGGATAACAGGATGTCCCATTCTATGGAGATAACCTGACAACTCTAAAACTTTGGTTATCAATATAACTATCATAAACAGACTTGGTATAAAGCATATCCATGTTTAGCATCTCCCTCTAGAAATTCTGATACACAATTGCAAAAGCATGATACAAAAGGATCTCCATGTCTGACACCCTTAAGGCTCAAGCTTTGGCCAAGAAGAAAAACCACATATTACAACCATTCATGAATCTGTGCTTCTTCAAACACCATCCTCCTTATGCAGTTAACAAACTCCCAACATCCCAAGCACGTCTCACCACTCCCTGCTCAATAACAGTTCTGGAGCAACAGGTGTTAAAAAACTTGACTATTAACAAGAACAAATGATCAAGGAACAGGGCATTAAGGAGTTAATCAATCCCCATCAGAGTTTGACAAACATTTGCATAATGCTGTCTTCAAATACATCTTACCATAAAAGAATGGCATCACTGTCAGGCCTAAGTTCTTGGTATGCACTCAACTCAAAGATGGCCTTTAAAATTTTATACTTAGCTTCATTGAGTACTTTTACCATTGGCAATCAAGTGTTTCAACCATTACCCTTATTCCTCGGCAATTATTTTCAGGACTATGCTTTAATGGTGAAAGATAAGTACCGAGGCCAAAAGTTGCCCATAGTTGATCCAGATCCAAATTCACAAGATGGAACATGAACACCAATTCATCTCAAGCCTAAACTTGATATAGAAACCAAATAGTGAAGTCCAAGGAAAATGGATTCGACAAAATAAGACCAGACGTGATGTAGCACTGTTCAAAAAATTAGAGTTTGACTCATAAAATTCAAACAGGATCAATTTAGACAAAATCACAATGCTGTTTTGAGTTGCATATGAATATATGAGTATTATAGTGGCCCAACACCACACCCATTTACAACTTCTCTTATCACTAAAAAAGAAAGATTACAACTGAAGAAATGGTCAATGAAACTTATCCCCCAGTGTAGCAAAAATAAGAAAACTATCAAGATCAATTGGATCTCCTAAATTATCGCTCCAAGCAAATCCTCACCAATGAGACATCATTAAGCTTTTGTTTTTCAACCATTTCATCTAAACATAAAATAATTCGACACATATAGGATCCACCACTTGTTTCATTGGAAGTCACAACACTTGGGATCATCCACCAGCAGCAAAATTAACCAACTAATTTCTAGTATGACCTTCACACAAAAGTTGAAACCAAACTAACAACAAATATCCACCAATCATATAGAATCCCAAAGTAGCCTGAGTCAGCGAATGTCTAGCCACATCCAAGACCTTCCACTCTGACAACTGAAACCCAATATTTCTAGCCAAAATGTTGATAAAAGAAAATGTGAACTTGCACATTGCACCAGACTGAAGTTCTGAGGGTCCATTTGATTGGGAGTAATCTAGCATGAAAAAATAAATCCTATGTTAAATTACTATGTTTGGTATAAAAAGTGGAAGAGAGAGATGGTAAAAAAAAATGGTGGCTCCCATGATTATTTTCCGGAGAAGGTAAAACAAATACAATGAAGGGGTTGGTGTTTGGTAAATTCCTAAGTGGTGATAATCCATGCTTGACAAAAATACTCCCAATAAAATAATTTATGATCATTGAATTTATTTTGATATCTTCCCAAATTCATTTAATAAAAAGCTTTTGCAAAATAATAAAAATACAAATGACATTATACAAAGAGTTATGTGACTATAATCATTATATAAAAATTGATTAAAGATAACAATACTATCTTGGTATTAAAAAATTATTTTTTACTGATGATCATATTTATAAATTTGATCATATTCCTATATAGGATTACGTTCAAACAAACATAGATATCTTTTTCCAATATCATTTTTTGGAGAAATTTTTCCACCAACCAAACATGATAAAAGTTATTTTTTTTCCAAAATCATTTTTCCAGATAAATGATTTCCACAAATCGTTGAATTATCTCATAATCTATTATACCCTGGCCAAACGGACCCTGAGAAAATACTGGAGATAGTGGAAAATCCAATACCATGACAAGGACAACCTTCCCACATTTCCCTAGCACAACCGGTCAAGTTATTAACATTTTTCAAAAATTTGTAGCTCTTATTTTCCCCTTTTGAGAGCCATAGACCTGCCTTTACCCCAAATCATACATCAACCCAAATAAATAGTCTTGGAATTTTTCATTGTTGGACATCCCAAAAGGTCATATATCCATAAAACAATGCTTAGTTACCTTGCTTAAGAATGTAGCTGTCAGCTCTTAAGAATGGAAAATTGGACATTAGTATAAAACATGATTGGAAATAATATCATGTACTAGAAGGACCTCGCATATCTATTCTTGTATACAAATAAGGAAAATAAACTCAAGAATAAACCATACATTTTTTGAAAATAACAGTGCAGATGATTGAGGTTCTGCACAATATAACAAGCTGACATGTTTAACAAGAGAATTGGATGCACAAAGATGCAACAATAAATTTTCAATATATGTGGCTTGAAAAGTTGTAAACAATTGATACCATGCAAACTCAAATTCTCCTCCAAATTCTCTGCCATGACAAATCTCCGGTTCCCAGATGAGGATGCAGCCAATGGCAGAGATGGATGGAAAGAGAAACAATTTACAGTATCTGAGAAGAACAGTGTATCAGTTAGCAAAGACAAGGAACAAGAACAAGGACAGGTCAAAAGAAGAAATACTCTGCCATTTCTGTTAGTAATAAACAGAGTGTACCAGATGCAGCTTGAAATCCTGCTATCCATTGCCCAGTTTGAAGGTCATAAATGTGAACTAGGCCATCCTATCAGTGTGGAACATCATAAGCTGAGCCAGATTTGTTAATTCACGCTAAAATTCCTAACAAATGAAGTTAGAACAATACCTGCCCTCCTGTACCAAGGTGCCTACCACAAGGCTCTATATCAAATGATATTCGCTGATTTGTATGTTCTGCTGATCGGTACAATCTAATAATAGGATCCAAAGGAAGATTCATAAATTAAAGCCGCGTCAATAAAATCAACCCTGCTCATTTTCGTGAAAAGTCATGCTGTTCTATAAAGAAGTATGACTTCTCCAGAAAAAAGGAAAAAGATTTTCTCAAAAGTAATAAAGAAATGAAGAACAGGTGTTACATGAAAAGTATCAGCTCTTTCAAAAATATACAATAAAAGGCCTTTTTCATCAACTTCAATAATAACAAGGATGATATACAGACAACTAATATTTTCTTCAGATCCTAATCATGATTGCTCTTGCTGTTTGCAAGAGAGAGGGAATAGTTCTGATATTATCAAAGGAAGGTGTTGATATCAAACCTATACTTTAATAGGTCAAGCCGTTCAATATGTATATGAATGCTTTCAGCCATTTGGGGCTTGAACACTGTGGCAGTCGTTAACTGACAAACTTCTTGCTCATACACATAATCTAGACAGAAGAAACATACATAAAAGGGACATGAGTTCCCAGAAACAAGATGTTATACCTAAAAATTTTGTCACAATAGCCAAAATCCATAGAATTGATAAAAGATTGTCAGGGTGGAGAGTAAGATGTCTGTCCTTGGAGGACACCAACCCTCCTGAATGCTGTTCTCTTAGCATTACCCATCTACTTTGTATCTACCTTTAAAATTCCAGCTTGGGTGATACAAAGGATTGATAAGATTCATAGAGCTTCCCCTTGGAAAGCAACTATCTTGACCTCGAGGCTTTCATGCTTAGTAGAATGGCAGACTGTATGCAAATTGAAGGTCTTGGAGTCAAGAACTTGAAAGACTTGAACATGGTACTCTAAGAAAGTGGTGTTGGAAATTCTTCAATGATGAAAAGACTCCCCTGGATTCCATTGGTTAAGAAGTTACACTATAGAAAGAAAAAAATTGGACCTAGATCCAAAAGATCCATTTGTCAAATCACCCATATGGAGGGACATTATCAGATCACTGCCTCTGTTTCGAGCAGTTTAGCACTCACAGTAGGCAGCAGGGAACTGCTCCGCTTCCAGGAAGACACCTGAATTTGAGAAGTCTCATTGAAATCCTTGTTTCCTAGTCTTGGGGAACTCTGTCTACGGGAGACCCTCTCTGAGGTAGAATGTTGGAGGCAGATGCCGGAAAATATTGGTTCAAAGAACTTTCACTTGGGATTAAGAACAGGAGTGGGAATGATCTTAAAGATATTCTTAATTTGCTAGCACCAGTTTATGAGGGTGATAAGCCATTTTAGAAGATGGAGATTTTCAGTTAACTCCCTATACAAGTTCCTTAATGGTGGATTCTTATGTACCATGTAATCCTCTCTATGGAAAGTCCCAACAACAGAAAAAGTAAAGATTTATATGTGGTTAGTTGTTAATAACAAATTGCACATTGAGGATGTTAATGGCCAAGCAAGGTTCATTAGTTCAAGGAGGGTGTGCTTTCTGCAGTTATCCAGAAGAAATAGCTACTCATATCTTTCTCAGCTGTCTTTTTGCTAAAATCATCTAGAAGGAGCAAAAAGTTATATGGTGCATAACTGGCATGCTCTCTGTGATCGTTGTGGACTGATTGGCATATAAGACATGTTTCCATGGATATCAAAGCTCTGGAATCAACTCAAGCTCACTAGTTGTTGGTGTTTGTGGAGAGAAGAAATGATCTAGTATCTTTAAACAAGAATGTCCTCCAAGTTGATGGTCCCGCACCATATCCTATTTTTTTGTTTCTAAATGGAAAATGCTCTAGTAAGAAAAATTCCAGATGCTATGAGAAGGTTTGTAGGAATCCTTAATCAATGGAGTAATGTAACAAAGGTATACCGTACTTGTACTAGGCCCATACCAATTGCCCAGCAGTACGGTATGGTACCATTCTATTTTGGGTTTGTACCAACACAGCTAGAGCTGGCAAGGAAGGGGAAAGGGAGAAGGAAAGAAAGGAAGAGAGAGCGAGGGGGGTGCCAAGAGGGAGAGGGAGGGGGGAGAAAGGCCAAGAGGGAGATAGAGGGCTTTTGAGCCACCTTTCCTTCAGTCACACGAAAACAAGGGTGGAACCCCTATTTTGTTAGAGAGAGAGAGAGAGAGAGGAGGGGGTGGGAGGGAGGGGAGAGAGATAAAGGGCTTTCGAGCCCCCTCTCCTTCAGCCACATGAAAACAAGGGTGAAACCCCGATTTTGTTAGAGAGAGAGAGAAGGGGAGGGAGGGAGAGGGCTTTCAAGCCTCCTCTCCTCCGACCAGGAGATAATAGGGGCGGAGGCCCTGTTTTGAAATAAAACAAGGGCTCTGGCCCTAATTTTTTAATTGTTTTAAAGTGAAGTCAGCTCAACTTCACTTTAAAAAAATTCAGAAAAAAAGGACCGGAGCCCCTACTTCGTTTTGAAATAGGGGCTCCATCCCTATTATCACATAGCTAGAGGAGAGAGGGCTCGAAAGCCCTCTCTCTCTCAGCCTCCATCTCTCTCTCTTTTCCTCTCTCTCCTTCACCCTCTCTCTTGTTTCACCAGATTTCTTGAATTGAAGGGTGCAATTGTGCCGGTCCACCCTTGATATGGCTTTGTACGCTCCGAACCTGGCTATGTAGGGCTATACAACATTCTTTGAATGTAACAATCCTTGTTGTTGCCTATGTACCTTCCCAACCTTGTTGAGGGAGATCTATAGTTATATTTTTTTATGTTTTCTAAAAACTTGGTGGGATTCTACCACCCTTACCCTCAAAAAAAAAAAAAAAAAGGAACTTTAGCAGCATATTTTTAAGGTTTTGTTTGAACAAATTTCTGCTAATAATTTACTTTATTCAAAGGACTCTTTAATTCCTCATTAGGAAGAACATATGACTAATTTAAGGGGCAAAATTCATTGTGCATATTAACGAAATGCAACAAAACAGGACGTTCCCCAAAAAGGCCAGCCAAACAATGTTATTTGCATTCCTTGGTCCTACATAAACACCCAAGATCTATCTAGTGCATGGTTGATGTGTAACTAAACACACACTTCTTTTATTACATGGGTCCTCACATATCCAAATCTATTCAAATCTAATCACAAGTACTGCAAATCCAATTATAAATACTACAAATCCAATCACAAATACTACAAATCTAATCACAAACATGACAATCAACCAATCAAACAAGGTTGTGCTGTAACATCTCTTAGTCCACATGGGCCATGGCACGGATCCACTCTGATACCATTTATAACAATCCAAAACTTCGTTTAAAAAAGACTAATCGAATGGTGTTATTTGGGTTCCTTGGTCCTATATAATTATCCAAGCTCTACCCAGTGCATAGTCAATATGGGACTAAACACACGGTTGCACGAGTCTTTACACAAAATCTTCTAATTTTTTTGTCATTTCTCATTTCTTAGAATGTAAGAAGCATTTCATCCATATTAAATTGGAGTTTTGTGGATTTTGAAAATATTTAGAACAATTCCATATTTTGCAATGTTGCCTTCCAAATAGGTCAGAGGAACCTTAGATTTTTGAATATAGGTTAAGCTATTCTAAATCTCAAATCTCATAAGCACATAGATTGCAATATGTAAGACTATCATAATAAGAAAATTGATATGTTACAATTTAAACATGCTTTTCAATATTTTTTTTAATTAATTGTCCCACAAAATCTTAAATAATATTAGATAATTAAAAATGCTGACTGTAATTTTTGATAGTTTGTTATTTTTATTTTATGCTTTTCCCTAATTTTAGTTGGCAGTTTTTCTAACAATTTTCAACTGAAATTGGAACAGAAACCAATAACATTACCAAAGCTGCAATTGGAATTTCTTTGATTGAGCAGAAACTGAAACCTAAAATCTAATATTTTCTTTTTTTTTGTTTAGTTAAACGAAATAAGGGGGGGAGGAGTTAGACCCCGGGCGTGGCCACCCCCAGACGGTCCCCCAACCCCAGCCAGGGAATGTTTGATACACAGCGCATATTAATTATTCCGCAGCCGTTCCCCACCCGAAGGTGAGTACATCAACCTGACTACTACTAGCGCCAGCCGAGTGAACGGGATTTATTATATATATCCCTAACTTTTTCACTACCACCAGCCAACAGGGGCTCCAGGGTTATTTTATTAATTTTTCGCTTTTTTTGATTTTACTCCCGGACTATTTTTCTATTTTTTATTTTATCCCCGGACTTTCCAGTCGAAATATGTCCAAACCAGGACTCGAACCCCTGCCAGCTGGTTGTGAGATAAGTCTCACAACCAACTGTGCCACAGCCAGTGGCTAATATTTTCTTTAAAAATATTTTCTTTAAAAATGAAGTTCAATTGTTGATGTTCTTCGTAAACCTGCCCAAATGTCATTGCACTTATTATAATTGGCACCAAAGTATTTCAATGAAAAATCAGGGAGAGAAAATTACAGATTATGATGCTCTATCTTTTAAAGTATCAACTAATTTTATATCTAATACAAAACTTTGATGTTCTTTGTCAATAACTATTTTCTTAATTTACTAAGCAAAACAGTAGTTCCTACACTAAATACATGCAAAAGCATGATTACCATGACTTCGACCACTCTATCTGATAAATTAGCAAGCTAATAGCATAACATAGAAAGCATGAATTCAATTCACATTTGTAACAGAACATCTGTCTCTGGAAGAGAGAGAATAAACAATATCAGGTGGATCATGATAAACTTACTTGTAAACAACTCCAATGGTATTACGAATATCCCAGCACAAAATATATGGATCCTAAAGCAACATTAAAATTGTCAATCATAACATTTTTAATAAAAGACATTGCAGGTTACATCACAAGCCACAAGTGAAGATGTAAATCTATGTTTTTCATATCTTATAAGATCAAATTCATCTAAAATGCAGGGTTCATAGCAATGTTAAGATACATGTGGCTAAGACAAAGGAAGAGAAGATATAAGAAAAATTAGGTGACAATGAAAAAAGCTTTATAGGCTTTTTTTATAGTAAGGTTTCAGCTCAATAAAGAAGCAATGATGACAAAAAAATTGAATTCATATGATGTGCATAGAGTCTAAATGAAGCACCACCATTAGTTGAAGATTATATGTGGCAAATAATATGACAGTGTATATAATATGTGGGTTTAAGCTAATAGGAAGAAATTCATTTGCAGGGACTGATTGCAATTTTAAAGAGACTAGCAAATAAAGGTGGGTAATACAAAATTCAGCATGAAGAAGAAAGGGAATAAAGTAGAAAGAAAAGATAGAAGAGAAATTAATTCCTTTCTATAAACATCAAATCGATCAAACCCTCTTCCATTCCTTTTATAGGTAGAGAGATAACAAGCCTCACTAGACAGGACTCATTACCTAACTAAGACAACTCTAGACTTTCTCTCTCAAGGAAAATAAAAAAAGAAAAAAGAGGCAAAGATAACACTTTCAGTCTCTCTCTCTGTGTGTGTGTGAAAAAAGAACTTTTAGGCCACCTAAAATTGCAAAACTTATCTGCCTAGAGACCCAACATAGAAGGACATCAACATCAACTAAAAACACAAACGTAATGACTTAAAACCCTTCTTCACCAAACCAATTCCATAAATAGGACTTGTGTACACTAACTTTTCCTAAACTAAGGCTTCAAAACCTAGAGCAATGAATATATTTTAGATTGAGCATGAAATACCAGAAAAAAATTGTGCCCAGCTTTTCTTAAAAAATGAACAATAAAAAAATAATTAAAATCTGCCCAACTCTAGACTCTTTCTTTAAAGGAAAAAACAAAAAAGAAAAGAAAAAAGAGGCAAAGATAACACACACACTCTCTCTCTTTCTCTCTCTCTAAAAAAAACTTTTAGGCTATCTAAAATTGCAAAACTTATCTGCCTAGAGAACCCAACATCGGAGGTCATTAATATCAACTCAAAACATAAATGTAATGACTTAAAACGCTTCTTCACTAAACCTAATCCTTAAGCAGGACTTATGTACTACACTAACTATTCCCAAAATAAGGCTTCAAAACCTAGAACAATGAATAGCTTTTAGATGGAGCATGAAAATTACAGAAAAAAATCTGCCCAGCTTCTCCTTAATATCACATAAGATATGCTATTAGCTTGCAAGGCACTATTCTTTCACAACCATCTGAAATTAGATTCTTAGATAAAAAATTTATCATTAGATCTTAAATGATTAACATGTATCCTAAATTCACTAAAATTGAAGATGCATATAATTATACAAGAGAGTCCAAAGAAGCTATAATTGCAACTTTGACCAGTAAAATTAAAACCCTAGAATTTAAAGGACATACCCAATTAAACCAAGTGCTAGCACCCATGTGCACTGGAAGTGATACATCAGACCATGTTGTGAAGGAGTATTCTTTCTTGATGAGCCCAATCCAAAATGGGTTCACCAAGAGAGTGCAGCCACTGAAAGATATATAAATGAACAACTAACTTAAATCTAGTCTAAAAAATTGCATTGCTAAACAATATAAACACACTTCAGCTGCATTGATTGTCTGTTTTTACAAGTTTAATTCCCAAAAAATATATTGTGATATCATGGTGAATTGGCATAGTTTGAAACTGGTCAAAGAATAAGTTGAGAACAGGTTTCAAATTCAATTACATGGTCCATAATTTATCAATTCTTTTTTAATAATATAAGACCAAGAAACATCGTTTCTTGCTTAATGCTAACTATTGATGTTAAAATCGATCTGAGTGCTACAAATCTACCAATGATTAGGCTTCTACTGAAAACTTGTTTATATCCTGAAGAGTGCAGAAAAGAAAATGTCAATGCAGTCTCCCCACCAGAAAGGTCAGGTATCATATGATCGACCAAACAATTGCTAAGATTACCTTTTCCTGTGATAAGTGCAATGCCCGAAGATAACAACTTCAAATTTAAGGAGGCCCAACAATCTGCTGTATTCCATGCACATTCTACCAAGAAGTTGATTGGAGAACCCATGCATAATAATTTGGCTCTTAAATAAATTGTCCAAGTAGCTTTAGTCCACCGAATGTTTCATTAAGGCTTTGCATTATCATAGGTACTATATTGCAAATATGAAGGTAAGTGTAGAACAATCTTCAAAATCATGGATGAAAAAGACTAAAACACTGGAGAAGATAGAGAAGATATATATCCAAAATGAGCATAGCAAAGATACAAATGTTAATGTGGATGCGTGCCAAATCAGTGAGGTAAACTCTGAAAAATGTATACCATAGGAACCTTAGGATTGAACTTTCAAAGAACAAGGGAAGGAAGTGAGACCAATTGACATATTACATAAATTTGCAGCATAAATCATGAGAACAGAGTATGGATCATGGAGAAGGGTTTGAACTATTGGATAATGATATGAATTAGTAGAGCAGAAAATTTCAGAAAAGCAAGATGTAAGTTGTGTACAAGTATTCAAACAAGCTTAGAATGAATAAGGATTTACAAAGTGGCTGTTAAATAAATAGGATGTGGTTAACAGACATGATAGAATTATTCTTTCATAAACAGGTGCTTGAGAAAGCTCAACACTTCAAATTACCTTTCGTCCTCCAGTATATAAATAATTTCCATCTTTTGAGAATTGAACCTGAAAATGTAAAAATTAATCAGCCAATTCTTGACCCAACATGTTGTCGGATATAAAATATGCAGAACGTCTTAGCAACCTGTGTAACACCACCTTCTTGGCCATGTAAAACATACAAAGCTTCCATATTATCTTCTGCATAAACCGCAGTTGTCTGGCTGTAAGAGCCAATAGCAAGCACCCCACTATGAGTGGGAGAAAAGGCAATTGAAGATACAATACCTATGAAAAACACATTTGAAAAAAGCTGCTGTTTCAACAAAAATTACTTGAGAAAGAAGATGAAAAGTTAACACCTTAAGGATTGCAGTAATCATCATGCGGAAACTCAAGTTTAGAAAAACCGGAATGCAAAGGACAAAAAATCTGTTCATTGTTAATCAATGAAACTAGCAAGCTAGCAGAGTCTAATAAATCAGATGAAAAGCATACTTGAAGGTTCACTATTTAAACGAACCAAAATTATAAATGTACACAATCCATAACAGATGGGTATCCGACTACAGGTGTTATCAAATGTAAAATAATAAGCGTCCTATTGCAAATGAACACATCCACATAAACAAGATAGATATACCATGAATTCATTGCCTTTAAATGCCTATGTTATCAATTATGTGCACTAATAGATAGGGAAAGCATATCTGATCAGTTTATTTGCAAATTCCAGTATTCCACCAGGAATGTCTGATCATTAAGGTAGTATTTAATAGACATCCAGTGATTCATACCAAAAAAAACTAAAGCTGCTAATACCCTGTAAGCAGACTTCTTCTAAACCACAAAACTCAATACCATACCATCTAAATGCAAATAACTACCTGAGGAGCCATCATTGCCTTTTTGCAAAGAATATTGTTCAAAATCTCGACCAGGGCGATGCACATCAAACACTCTTAAATCTTTATTATATCCAGCAAAGAGCCTACAGAACAACATAAGAAACATTTAAAAGGGATTATGGATGGATTTAAACATGGTCTTGGTTTCTAAAATTGAAACAAAGGAAGGTAAAAGGATGCTGCATGTTTGGTTCATAACTTTATATAAATATAATTCATATAATAATGCCGCTTGGAGACATAAATGTTGAGAGAGGAAAGTACAAAAATAAACAATTTTTTTGCTAACTTCATAAAAACTATGACAACACTACCAAATAGTTGCCTCTAACATATATTAGGCAGGACATACAGTTCAATTGGACCAGGTGCAGCTGATGAACATAATACAACTTCAAGTTCCAAGCTATTGCCATCACAGACTCAACATCAGGAGTAACTTAAGCAACTGCCTTACAAAAAGATGCACGATGCCACCCTCCAAGGCTAATCATGTATGTGACCCGTACCCTCCCTGCAAAAACTCAAGCTCCGGCTTTGAAGTAAATTTGATTCCATATTAGTTGGTGTCAATATGTACATCAACTTGATATCTATTAATCATTCACAAAGTTCTTCTCCAATCGCTTGGTGTTCTTCTTATCTCATGATCTCATCAAATAAGACAATCAAGCAGATTATCTGTCATGATATTCATGTCTTAGTTGATATTTCATCTGTCCCTAAAGCTTCACACTTCTGCATCCTACTAAATTAAACAATGATGAATACACCAACACACTAAATATAATTCTTATAATTAAACTCCGATAAAGCCCACTATCAACTATTTCCATAACAAGCTTTCCATGTTTGTTAATCTCACCATTACTCACCATAGTTTTGTTGTAACTTCAGTGCATCTAACTTGATCTATATTTCCAATGATCCTCTAGCTCTTCTAAATAAAACTTAAGATTTACTCATCATTGTCATCTAAATTCAACAAATACAAAATCATCATTAATCACATCTTTCCCTCTAAAGATTCTGTAACTTTATCTCTTCTTTTCTTCCCCCTAGTCTACACCTATGGAGAGTGGCTGAAATTTCTCCAAGTATCATCTTAACTTTATCGCCACATGTGAAGTGGCAGCAAACAATTCCACAAGGTATTAAGTTTTCCCGTTATAAGGTTGTTCTTGAGACGTATTAGCACTACCTGGCATTTGTGAGTGTTGACCAGATAAAGTTTCCAAGTTTTATTGAAAGAGTAGAGTGATATAATCAAGAGAGGGTAAGAAAGAAAGAAAGAAGAGGGTGATGTTCAGTACTTGGTCCCAGAGGAGTTGAAAGAGATGGAGAGTGCAGTTGTTATTTCATCCATGGCATCATATGCCCGATATGTGCAGCGGAGCTGTCATCATCAGCGTAAAACAAACTTCATGCATTCATTCATCAATGGAAAGAAAGGAAGAGACAAAATCCTAGTACGGAAGTTGGAAAGCACCTGACCAGAAATAGCATCCCAAAGATGAATTGGATGGTCACGGGTGGTGCTTGCAAATACACAGGTCGTTGGATCTGGAAAGACAGTAAGCAAGTCCACACATCATCAACTGAAATCTATCTACTGATAACAAGAATGGAATTTTCAGTTCCCGCAGTTGATTTCTTCAAAGATGAAGCAAACGCTCTTCACCTGATGCATACATGTAAGGATACCAACAGAAGTCGTACACCGTCTCCGCCTCGCTCACCATGAGACTGGAAACATAGGAATCTGCTACACGAAGCATCGTCGTTAAAATGAAGACATCAACTTCTAGGACAGCCAAAAAAAAAAAAAAAAAAGGAGGAGAAGAAAAAAGGAAAATGGTAATAAGCAAAGGCGCGGGAAGTGAGAATATAAACGGTAGTATCGCACCCTGATCATCTACAGCTACCTCGCGGGCCACATGATCGTTAAAGGCCTGCTCCGGTCTGACATGGAAAGGGAACGATTAGAAGGGGAAAAAGCACCAAAACTGAGGGATGGGTGGAGGAGCGACAGATAGAAGGATTGGATTGGTGGCGTGTCGGGAGGGGTTTTCTTGTCTTACAGGTAGAACAAGCGGAGCGTGTTGTCGTCTGAGCTGGTGAGGAAGCAGGAGCCATCTGGAGACCACTTCACCCCTTTGAGGAAGTTGTCGCTAGGGCTCGTGCCCGTGCGGAACTGCTGCCAGAAGTGGAAGACCCTGCGCGGGGGGACGTCGAATCTGAGCAACGGCCATGGAGTGCTTTCCGCGAGCTCTATGCCCCGACTACCGGATTTCTCCGGTTCTTCCTCCTCTTCTGCTGCTGCCGCCATTTCCCCTTCTTCTTCCGGCTGCTCTTCTAATCGCATAGGCTCGAACGGTGGAGACATCAGAAAACTCCTCCGAAAGGGTAGAGACAGAGACAAGTTTCTCGATTAATTACAGATTCGAGAAGACGGCGAAATTGACCGTCCGCTCGATCGGCGGAAAAGGCGAGGGGTGGGCGTCGAGACAGCGTTGGGGAAATGGGTTCGGGTTGTATATGTCGCGCAAATGAATTATTGACCGCTCTTTCGCGACATTGGTCGTTGGATGGCGCTTCTCACTGTTTTCAAAGTAAATTTGTAGTTTTCAAAGCATATCCAATGTGTGTTGGAGCGCGGGGGGGCCGGGCGCGGGGATGGAGCCCCCTATTTTTATCCCATCAACAAGCTCATCCGAGAATTCGAAGGAGTGGCCGTGAAAAGATGGAAAATCGTTGGGATGTGGTGGGACTCAAAAGTATATCCGTCCGAAGCTTTTCTTCAAATCTCATTGAACATCACCCTCCATGACATCAAAAATCCAAGCTCCTCCTCCTCCTCCTTCTCATCGTACCTCGATCTCGTCATACCTCATTATACCTTTATCAATATAAAAATATTAAAAATTTAGAATTTGAATCGCGTGTTGCTGATAGAATCAGTTTCAGATTCGAAAGATCAATCAAATTTTGAGACCAGTCAGTAAGAAGCATAAATAAAATTTATTTTTTATCTCTGCTTGATTATTGAATTAAAGGATAGGCATGGCATGATCTCTATGATGATATCTAGGATTGTAGTGCCAGTTGCGTAGCCGATTCTGATGTTAGATTCAAGACGTGACAGAGTGGTATCAAAGCAAAGGTTTAAGATCAAAATGTTAAAGTTAGTAAGAGGGGTAGAATTATGATTTTGATTAAATATTTTGGAATAGTTGTTGATACTAAGAAGTTGTTTAATTTTCTTTGATAGGTGTATATTATAGTTCCAAGGATTTTGCTAAGATAGAAGGCTTGCACGAATAAAATGTGAAATTAATCTTCCCTAGCTTA
This sequence comes from Areca catechu, assembly GCA_021397845.1. Classification (NCBI taxonomy): domain Eukaryota; kingdom Viridiplantae; phylum Streptophyta; class Magnoliopsida; order Arecales; family Arecaceae; genus Areca; species Areca catechu. The sequence continues at coordinate 186,407,248 of CM038041.1, forward strand.
ATTTTTGAAAGATTGTGATCAAGACTAGACAATAGATATATGAATATATATTTTAAGTTATATTTGATAGAATTACAGACTATGATATAAGTGATTAGAAATTAACATGATGATTATTAAGATATTAGAGGATTTGATAGAGTGCACAGTGGAAGTATGGTAGACTAAAGATATTAGGAGTAATTTAAAGTATATTGTAATGGAAGAATGGAGGCTCTTATTGAGTTACTGAATTTGGACAGAATGGTATTTGTGAGTATTGGATTATGCATATTTGAGTTCTAGAAGATTTAGAATTTTTTTAAAATTTCGAGACCAAATTCTTTTTTGTAGGAAAGGAGAATGTGACGCCCAGCTTAACTGAGCCGCCTTGGGCTGAAGTCGGCAATTCTTGTTGACTTCAATTCGGAACTAAGAAAAAAAAAGAGAAACAAAAGATGGAGCTCCTGTTTATCCCATCGATGAGCTCGCCGGAAAACTTGGAGGAGTGGCCATGGGAAGATGGGAGATCGTTGGCAGAGAGGCAGGGTGTGGCAGGACTCAAACTCGGTTGACTATGTCCACCGGAGATCGAGTATATCCCGTCCGAAGCTTCTCTTTAAATCCCGTTGCACATCACCCTTCATGGAATCGAAAATCCAAGCTCCAAGCCGCCAGTCACCTCGCTGTCGTCGTACCTTACCGTCATCATACCTTGCCGAGCCTTCATCAGTATGGGAGTATCGAGGACCTAGGATTCAAGTCGTGTATTCCTGATAGGGGCGGACTGCCAGAGGGGCAAGGGGGGCCAAGGCCCCCCCTCATTTTTCCATAATCTTTTGGGTTAAATATATTTTTTAAAATTCTTCTTGTTGCCGACCTAACCACTATGGCCTCCAGCTGTGAGTTGGCGTCGGACTGCGGTCCCCTTTGCTGTGGAATCCCGATGCTCCCGGACCTACAAAAAAGATGTTAGAGACCCGGGCCGGGGATCCCGGTGGGGGTACTCCGACAGTCAAGTTAGAGAGCGATAAAGTGGAACAGATCTACTAAGACGGATCCCTGCTGGGCTTCCATGCTTAGAAAAATCTTTGAAGAGAAGATAAGTGAGAACGAGAGGGATCAGCGCTCTGGTTCCCGCGACCAGGCTCGTTGGGCTCGTGCTTGCGAGTTCCTTTGGAGCTCTTATCGTGGGATCGCCTCCTCTTCTCGTGCGCGTGCTTGTCCTCTCGGTTGCTTACCTCCATTCTTGCCCCCTCCTACCTTTTTAGGTCGCCGGTCGCTGGACACATTTGTGCCTCGATTCCTCCTCCTGGGGAGGCTCTGGAGGTCAGCGATGCTTCACAACCGTTCTCTTAGGTCGTTCCCCTTTACGGTCGGGAGTTAAGTAGTGAGCCGGTCATGTCTGTCGTGCAGTCACGAAAGGGAGAACTTGGCGGGGTCCCGATCCTTGCAAAGGCGCCCTTGGGCCCGAGGCGTTGATCGTGGCCCTCCCTTTTTGGAGTACCGAGTTACTGGGTGCTGGATTCGGTACCTCGAGCAGGGTGCCCCTTCTAAACTGGTACCAACGAGGTTCCGCACGCCGATACAGGCCTGGGGGCACCGTACTGGATGCGCCGCCTGTGCGCACCGTCCTCAACGACCTCCTCAGGGCTTGTGCCCCCGGTCCTTCCGTGCTCCATAGAGAAGGCTGACTTCGGCTGAGGTGGACCTATTTAGGGGTGCCACCTGGCAAAGGAGCAAGGGGAGCCAGGCTCAACTTCGGCGAGGTGGGCCCCTCTGGGGGCGCCACCTGGCGAAGGAGCAGAGGCAGTGATAGGGCCACTTCGGTCGAGGTTGACCCTGCTTGGGTCGATACCTGGCAAAGTGGAAAAGGCCAGCTCGACTTCGATCGAGATGAACCCATCTGGGGGTGCCACCTAGTGAAGGAGCGGAAGGAACCTGGCTTGACTTCGGCGAGGTGGGCCCATCTGGGGGCGCCACCTGGCAAAGGAGCAGAGGTATGGCCACTCCAGTCGAGGTGGACCCCACCTGGGTCGACACCTGGCGAAGTGGCAAAGGCCAGCTCGACTTAGATCGAGGTGGATCCATCTGGGGGGTTGCCACCTAGTGAAGGAGCAGGGAGAGCTTGGCTCGACTTCGATGAGGTGGGCCCATATGGGGTGCCACCTGGCGAATGAGCAGAAGTAGGGCCACTCCGACCGAGATGGACCATGCCTGGGTCGACATCTGGCGAAGTGGCAGAAGCTAGCTTGACTTCGGTCGAAGTGGACCCATCTGGGAGTACCACATGGCGAAGGAGCAGGGAGAGCCTGGCATGACCTCGATAAGGTGGGCCCATCTGGGGGCGCCACCTGACTAAGGAGCAGAGGCAGGGCTACTCCGATCGAGGTGGACCCCGCCTGGGTCGATACCTGGCGAAGTGGCAGAGGCCAACTCGACTTCGATCGAGGTGGACCCATCTGGGGGTGCCACCTGGCAAAGGAGCAGGGAGAGCCTGGCTCGACTTTGGCGAGGTAGGCCCATCTAGGGGCGCCACCTGGTGAAGGAGTAGAAGCAGGGCCACTTCGACCGAGATGGACCCCGCTTGGGTCAACACCTGGTGAAGTGGCATAGGCCAGCTCGACTTCGACCGAGGTGGACCCATCTGGGGGGTGCCACCTGGCAAAGGAGCAGGAAGAGCCTAGTGAGACCTCGACGAGGTGGGCCCATCTGGGGGTGCCACCTGGCGAGGAGCAGAGGTAGGGCCACTCCGATCGAGGTGGACCCCACCTGGGTCGACACCTGGCAAAGTGGCAGAGGCCAGCTCGACTTTGATCGAGGTTGACCCATCTGGGGGTGCTACCTGGTGAAGGAGCAGGGAGAGCCTGGCTTGACTTCGGTGAGGTAGGCCTATTTGGAGGCACCACCTGGCGAAGGAGCAGAGGCAGGGCCACTCCGGTCGAGGTGGACCCTGCCTGGGTCGACACCTGGCGAAGTGGCAGAGGTGCCGAGCTCGGCCCGAGGTCGGCTTAATCGCTAGCCAAACCACCTGGCAGGAGAGCCCGAAGATGACGCCGCATGGCACTGCCTGGCAGCCAACTGGATCTGACGCATACTCCATGTCAGCGATGTTGCCATATCAGTTGCCTCCCACTCCCAAGTCCCATCGGAGCGCCGCTATAGGGATGTGGGGAGTTAATTCGGAGATGACATGGGAGGACAAAAATCCTGTGCAATAAATGCTAAGATCGCTGCCGCTCTGCTTGTTGTGCCTGAGATCCAATGCATGGGCCCCACGTCCGTGTGTTCAGTGGGTCATAATTATGTCGTGCCAGACTTGAGACGGTTTCCAGCAAACTGAAGCATCATCGTCGGGTGTCTTCACATGTGGCGCTCATCTGATGGCATTGGCGAAAAAAAGGAGCTGTACGGCCGCTGTTGATTGGTTTGAAAAGAGAGGAGACTTTCCGGAAACGAGATCTTTTGGCTTTCTCACACCTCGCCGGCGGTTGCAGCGGTCCTTCTTCTTCTCTCAGATCGCCATTCTTCCATCATGATATCCCGGTGAGTGCCCTGCGACCCCAATTTCCTTAATCTGCTTCTTCTCGAGTCTTAGTCCTCCCAAACCAAGCCTTCCTTTTCTTTCTTCGTCTCGATGGCTCCTTCAGGTCATCATCGTCATTCCTCTTCTAACCCGGACGAGGCCAATCCATCCCGGCTGAGGACTCCATCGCCCTCCTCTTCAGAGGATGAGGTTCCCATTGACGTCCGATGGTGGTTGCGGCCGGGCGGTGTAACCATCGGAGTCCCTAGGGCTCCTAGGGCTCCTCCCACCATTCCTGTTGTTCCCATATCTGCCCTTCCCCCTCCGGTGGCAGAGACTTCTTCCGGTCCCTCCGGCTTCATTTCGACGATGACCGGAGATGACCTTTCATGGATCTGGGACATGTATGGGGTCCCGGACTCCATCCAGTTTTCACTCCCAGGGCCAAGGGATCGAGTGACCTCGAGTAGCCCTGGCAAAATCGCCTTTTGCGAAGACTTCCTCGCCGGGGGTCTTCGTTTTCCTCTCCATCTATTCTTTCTTTCCTTAGCCATTTCTGACTTGTTCCAACCTGGTTGGCTCCCAATGCCATCAGGGTTATCTTTGCTTTCATAGTTTTTTGCACTTCCATGGGTTCATTGCCCATTTTTCACTATTCAAGATCCTTTTCACCCTGAAGCGGTACTCCATCGATGACGGCTGGTGGTACCTTTCTCCCCGGCCCAGGTGCCTCCGGTTCGACCTCCCCACATTGATCAAGGGGTGGAAGAACCGATTCTTCTTCGCTTCAGTTAGGGATGTCGACTGGGCCTGGAGCGAGCCGGATCGGTCTTCGAACCAGAATTCTCAGGTCGAGTCGACGGATCAGGAGGTCTATTCCCAGTTACTGAGCGACGTAGTCCCTTTCTCTTGATGTTTTGCTCTCAGAGCAAAACTTGTTCGAGGCAGCGATCAGCCCAATGCGGATGATTGGTGGGCCTCTACTCTCCTTTTTCCTTTTATCTTTCTTTTTTTTTTTAAATTATTCGACATTCTGACCTCTTTCTTTCTTCAGGGATAAAGTTTTCCATTGAAAGTCTGATGGAAAAGGCCCAGAAGAGGAATGCCCCTGAAAGAGCCCAGGAGGCTCCCCCGAAGAGGGCCCAAGGGGAGACGGGCCAAGGGCCTAGGCCCACTCCAGTTCCTTATGGGCCCAGGGTGACGGGTTCGGCCCCCAGGCCGTCTCAGCAGCGGACGCCCGTCGTCGATGTCGTCGAGATCGACAAGGGCGGGGAGGTGGGACGATCGGCACCTCCCCCGGTTATTGCTGCACTAGCTGCCACGCTAGCGACGGCATCGATGGCTGCACCGGTGGCTGCGCCTTCGACCGCCTCTCCGCCTAGCAGGGGGACTCCAGCTCAGTCCCCTCCCGAGCCTCAGCCTGTACCGCCCATTCTCAACGGGGGCTCCTCCGTCATCCGCGACCAGGATCTCGTGGAGAAGATGATGGAGTACGCGGCCCGGCCCCGAGACCGTCGCTTGAGGAGCGGCTGGGACTATGTGGACACCTTGCTCGGGATCCTCCCCCTGCTCTTTACGGTAAGCATCTAGCCCTTCTTTTTAATGTTCCAGTTGGATCCTCATAGAGCCTCAATCCTTCCTTCAATGCAGATTGGAACCGATGTGCTTCTACTTCGAAACTTCCTCTCCACCTCGGCGAAGATGGAAGCCGAGAAGGAGCGGAAACTGGGCAAGCTGGTGGCTGACGTGAAGGATCTCATGGACAAGGGCCATGAGCTGAGGGGGAGGAACGAGACACTCGGGGAGGACCTGGCCCACTCCGAAGGGCGGGTCAGGGAACTCGAGGCCTCTCTTTTTGAGAAGAGGATCTCGAGTCAGCGCCGGGCCAAGGACAATGCGACCGAGATCTCCCGCCTCAGGGGACAGTCCCGGTCACTAGAGCACCGGGTCAAGGAGGTCCTAAAAGAGTTGGCGGTGGCCAACGAGAAGACCTCCTACGTCAACGGGCTGCTAGCAGCATCACGGAAGGAGACACAGGAGGCCGTACCGAAGTTTCAAACCTCCGAAGAGTTCGAGAAGGAGTTGCACGAGGCTACCGTGGATTCCTTCTTACAGGGCTTCGGGGTCTGCTGGGAAAAGGTGGCTACCCAATTTCCCGAGCTCAACTTGACCGAGGTCGTTCTTGGCGGCCCCGAGGGGCAGCCCGAAGGAGGAGGAGCAGCACTGGGGGCTGCTGGTGAGGAGGCTCCCGGGCAACCTTCTGAGGATGCGGCTGGCAATGCAGAGGCCTCCCAGCCGAAGGAGGGACCGGCAGCAGTAGGATGACTTCAAGTCCTCCATTTTGCATTCTAGCATAGGGTTTCACTTTTGTTTTTTCTGGGTCACCCGGTCTGTCGGGACCCTCCTTCTTGTAAGAAACCTTACATTAGAAATAGAAGTTTACCTTTCTTCAGTACTTCTTGCCTTAAACTTTCTTTTTGCTGCTTGCTGGTATTGTGTTTGGCTATTACATTGTTTCTTGTCATCGTCTTTTGTGGGAGTCCAAAGCCTACAACTCCAACTTGCAGTTTGACTTGGGCCCTCAGTTTGAAACAAGATTCAAGAGGCCTCCAGGCTTCGAGAAGGAACTCCTGGTGTTTCTGGCTTGCACTTTGAAAATATTTGGCACTGGGACTTAGGTCGCTGGGACATCCTCCAGATTGAGCTCCGGGATATTGCGGTACCAGGACTTAGGTCACTGGAAGATCCTTCGGACTGAGATTCGGGATCTCGTGGACTCCGTGCCACCTTCCAGACTGAACTCTAAGGCCCGGAACCAGGTTCTGCTCGGCACTCCAGACTGAACTCCAGGATTTCGTGGAGGAACTGGGTTTCACGCCACCTTCCGGACTGAACTCCGGTGCCTCATGCCAGAACTAGGTTCCGTTCGGCTTTCCAGACTAAACTCTGGGATTTCATGGAGGAATTGGATTCCGTGCCACCTTTCGGACTGAACTCCGGCACCTCATGCCGGAACTAGATTTCGTTCGGCTTTCCAGACTGAACTCCGAGATTTCGTGGGGGAACTGGGTTCCGTGCCACCTTCCAGACTGAACTCCGGTGCCTCATGCCGGAACTAGGTTCCGTTCAGCTTTCCGGACTGAACTCCAGGATTTCATGGGAAAACTGGGTTCCTTGCCACCTTCCGGATCGAAGTCCGGGACTTCGCGGGGGAAGTTGGTTACGCGCCATCTTCCGGACTGAAATCCAGCGCCTCATGCCAGAACTGGGTTCCGTTCGGCTTTCCGGATTGAACTCCGGGGCTTTGCATTTCTCGCAGACCGCTTCGTGAGATCTTTGCCTTGCCCTCGTTCGCCATACTTAGGGCCGGGCGGTGCTGGTCCTACGAGATAGAAACAAATATTGCGCAAAGAAAGAATCTCGGTGTTAATATTTAGGAAGTCTTACATCATTGGTAATACAATCTTAGATTCGCAACGTTCCATGTCCGTGGAAATCGATCCCCGCCGAGCTCGGCAAGATAGTAGGTGCCGTGAGGGAATGCTTCGACCACCTATAGGGACCTTTCCAGTTTGGAGAGAGCTTTCTGCATTTTCGAGGTTAGGAGGCCTCGGCGCGACGCAACACCAGATCTCCCGGGCGGAAGGACTTCAGCCTTATCTTGGAGTTGTAGTATCTGGCCACTCGTTGCCGGTAGGCCGCCATCTGAACTCATGCCTTGTCCCCCGTTTTCTCGAGGAGATCCAGGTTGAGCAGCAGCCTTGCTGGGTTCTCGGCTTCTTCATATTGTTCCATGCGCAGTATCGGTAGGCTAAGCTCCACCGGGATTACTGGTTTCGCTCCAAAGACAAGGTTGAAGAGAGTTTCATCGGTGGCCGTCCTTGAGGTTGTATGGTACACCCACATGATGTTGGAAAGTTCTTCAGCCCATCTCTCTTTGGCTTGATCCAACCTGGTCCGGAGCCCTTACAGGATGGTCCGGTTGGTTACCTCGGCTTCCTTATTGGTCTGGGGATGCGCTACCGAGGTGAAGTGATGATGAATTCGGAGGCCGTTGCAGAACTCCTCAAATTCTCGATAGTCGAACTGACGTTCGTTGTCAGTGATGATAGTGTGGGGGAGTCCGAAGCGACATATGATCAACTTTTAAAGGAACTTACTAACATTCGCTTTCGTGATCCGGGCTAATGGCTCGGCCTCGACCCACTTCGTGAAGTAGTTGATGGTGACAATCAAGAACTTACACTACCCAGACATGGGAGGAAAGGGATCGAGGAGGTCCATGCCCCACTGGGCAAAAGGCCAGGGGGCGGAGAGTTGGGAGAGTGGCGCAGTCGGTTGGCGTTGCACGATGGCATGACGTTGGCAGCGATCACACCTCTTAACTAAGTTGGCTGTGTCCTCCCTCATCGTCTCCCAGAAGTATCCTTGATGGAGGGCCTTGTACGCCAAAGTCCTGCCCCCCACATGGTTCCCGCAAAGGCCCTCGTGAATTTCCTGGAGCACGAGTGCGGCCTCCTTGGGCCTCAAACATTTGAGGAGTGGGTTGGAGTATGACCTCCGGTAGAGCAGTCCGTCCATCAGCATGAAACGCGTAGCCTTCCTCTTGATGAGGCCAGCCTCTATCCGATCCTCGGGCAAGGTGCCATCGGTGATGTACTTGACATACTTGTCCATCCAGCTGGGCTCCGGGATGACCTGCTGGATCTCTCTTAAGACCTCATAGCTCGGGGCTTGGAGATGTTTGATATGGGCACGGCCCAATGATGAGTCCGGTAGGGTTGCTAGGCGAGAGAGGGCGTCAACACGGGCATTTTCATCGTGCGGAATGTGGGAGATGCTGAAGCGCTTGAAACCTGTTGTGCTGGCATGCACCAATTCCATATACTTCAACATTTGAGGATCCCGCGCCTCATACTCGCCTGAGACCTGTCCGGCGACCAACTTCGAGTCGGTGAAGACCCTCAGGTTGGTCACACCGAGCTCGTGGGAGACCCTCAATCCCACGAGGAGCGCTTCGTATTCTGCCTGGTTGTTGGTGGCGGCAAACTGGAGGCGGATCGCGCATTCAGCTACGACTCCCTCATTGTTGGCGAGGAAGAGGCCAGCCCCGCTCCCACCAGAGTTAGAGGCTCCATCCACATGCAGGACCCATATGTCCTACTCCAGTTCAGGCCCTGGTTATTGACTTTAGGGGTTCTTTTCTGGCCCCTCACCCAGGCCTGCACACTTAACTAGAAAGTCAGCCAGTACATGCGCCTTCATGGCCGATCGCGGTCGATAGGCGATGTCGAACTCGCTGAGCTTCAACGCCCACTTCGCCAGGCATCCAGATGTGTCAAGTCGGCTGAGCACGGCCTTCAACGGTTGATCCATTAGGACCGCAATGGGGTATGCTTGGAAATAAGGCCTGAGGCACCGGGCAAACACTATTAGCGCAAAAAACAACTTCTCGGATCGAGAGTACCTGAGCTCCGCATCACGGAGGAACTTGCTTATATAATACACAGGTCTCTGGATTCCTTTGTAGTCCATCCGAACTAAGACCAAGCTGACGGCCTCTAGAGTGACCGCCAGATACAAGAGGAGCTCCTCTCCCTCCTCTGGCCGAGAGAGCAATGATGATGATGCCAGGGTCTTCTTCAGCTTCTCAAATGCCTCCTGGTACTCCTTCGTCCAAGAGAAGTCATGCATCTTCCTCAGCATCTTGAAGAAGGGCAGGCAACGATCAGCGGATCGTGAAATAAATCAGCTCAGGGCCGCTACCCGCTGGTGAGCCGCTGGACTTGCATTTTGGAGGTGGGCGGCTCCATGTCAAGGATCACCTGAACCTTCTCCAGGTTGGCTTCTATCCCTCTTTGGGTCACCATGAAGCCGAGAAACTTCTCCGTCGCCGCACCAAAGGTGCACTTTGTCGGGTTCAGCTTCATTTAGTGGAGGCGGAGGTTGTAGAAGGTTTCCCCAAGGTCATTGATGTGGTCCGAGATCGGCTTGCTCATCACCAGCATATCGTCCACGTATACCTGCATGTTGCGGCCAATTTGGTCTCTGAAGACCTTGTTGACCAGCCGCTGGTATGTGGCACTGGCATTCTTCAGGCCAAAGGGCATCATCTTGTAGCAGTAGGTTCCGTGATCCATGATGAAGGCAGTATGCTCCTCATCTTTCGGGTGCATTCGGATCTAATTGTACCTGGAGAAGGCATCCATGAAGGATAGAAGACAGTGACTCGAAGTGGCGTCCACGAGCTGGTCGATCTTCGAGAAGGGGAAGCTATCTTTTGGGCAAGCTCGGTTGAGGTCGGTGTAGTTCACACAGATCCTCCAATTGTCGCTGTTTTTCCTTACCATCACCACGTTCGCTAGCCAACTGGGATATTGTACCTCCCTCACGAAACCAGCAGTGAGGAGCTTCTCCACCTCTTCGTTGATCGCTTTCTGTCTTTCTACAGCAAAGCTCCTCTTCTTTTGCCTAACTGGATGGCACTTGGGATCGATCTTCAACTGATGAGTGATGACGTCTGGGAGAATACCTAGCATGTCCGCCGCAGACCATTCGAACACATCTGCATTTGCCCGAAGGAAGTCTAGCAAGCGAGTCTGCTCATCCTTTGGGAGTTGGGCTCCTACCTGCACCATTTTCTACGGGTCCGAGCTAAGAGATATGTCAGCAAGCACTCCACCAGGCCACCCCTGGGATCCTGCGCCCTTTGGTCGAGGTCGTCGACATCAGAGTCGAGCTCGGCACTCCGGGCGCCTGGGATAGCCTGCAGGCAATGCTGAATGGGCTGAACTACCCCCCTCATCTCTCTCACCTCGAAAACAGTGGGAAACTGCACTAACAATCTTTTGGTGGAAATGACTGCATCAAGCTAGTTGAGTCCTGGGTGGCCCAAAATGGCGTTGTATGGTGATGGGAGTCGGACAACGATGAAGGTCATCATGACCGTGCTCTGTCGGGGCGGAGTCCCGGCGGTAACAGGGAGAGTGATCTCTCCCTCGACTCCTACAAAGTCCCCGGTGAAACCTACGAGAGGGGTGTGCACCGGCCTTAACCGATCACAAGATAAATTCATCCGAGAGAAAGCATCGTAGAAAAGTATGTCGGTAGAGCTCCCACTATCAACCATAATTCGATGTATAGGATGCTTAGAAATGGTCTTTTCAACCACCACTGCATCGTTATTTACATTTTCACCTCCCTTCCCCTTTTCGAAGTGGAGTACACTTTCCAGATCTCCTCCCTCCCGGGCTCTCTTTGACACGCACCCTATCCCATAAGAAATCATACCCACCGGCTTCTCCGTAAGGCGGTTATCAACTGCAGGAACTGGAGGAAGGGCCGCAAGTGGCCGGTCCTCCATCGGGGCTTCCCTTCCCACGAACTTCTTGAGATAGCCCCTTTTGATGAGGTCCTCGATCTTTCCTTTCAGGTTACGGCACTCCTCCGTATCATGGCCGTGGTCGCGATGGAATTGGCAGTACTTCGTCTTATCACGACAAACCTTTGGGTTCTGAAAAGAAGGTTGGCGGAGGTAACCCTCATCCTCGATCTCCATAAGGATCTTGGTTCTTAGAGCAAGGAGGGGAGTAAAGGTCCACTCCAGAGCGGGACCATTATTCGACTTTAGCCCCGATCGGAAGTCCGTGGGTGACCCAGGCTTATGTGTCCCCTGAACATCCTTCGAGGTGGGCCTCTTCGAAGGCTTCCCGTCTAGCTCTCTCCTGGTATGGTTGGCCTCCTCAGCTCGGATGTACTTGTGGATGCGGAGGAGGAGTTCGAAGTATGTCTTGGGCGGTTTTTTGTCCAATGAGTATGTCAGATGGGAGGTCCTGAGCCCTCGCTTCAGCGCCAACATGGCGACGGGCTCGTCCAGGCTATAGATCTCCAGGGCAGTAGTCTTGAAGTGAGTTATGTAGTCCAGCAGGAGCTCCTGGTCTTGCTGGTGGATGGAGAAGAGGCTGTCCACTTTTCTTGGCAGCTTTCGACAAGCGTCGAAGTGTGCCACAAACTTTCCTTCTAACTGCTAGAAGGAGTCGATAGATTCAGGCTCGAGGTAGGTGAACCAAACTCAAGCGGCCTTTCGGAGGGTGGCCGGGAAGGCAATGCACAAAAGGGCGTCTATCACCCCCTGGACTCTCATGAGAGTCTTATAGCTCTCCAGATGGTCTAGGGGGTCGATGGTCCCATCGTAAGGATCCACCTGAAGTATACGGAATCGATTCCTCTTAGATCTCCCGGGAGAAGGGGGGTCGGGCATTATAGCCCACTGGCTCACTGGCGGAGCCCTACATGTTGGCGAACCGGCTAGAGAGCTCCGCCAGTTTGTGCTCTTGCTTTTCCAGGCGCCTCTCAGCTAGACGCCTGATGGCCTCGTCAATGGAACCCTCCACCAAGGTCGCTGGAGAAGAACGTGCCGATAGGTCACGGCGAGGGTCCTTGCCACGGTGATGCTTGCTATGCTTGGCAGCACCATTGGTTTCCATCGGGGATCGGCTCTCATGGTCCGCCAACCCAGAATGATTTCTCTTCGCGGGAGTCTGGTGACTACCGCGGGGATTGGTTGCTATCCGCGGGTGGGATAGCCTGCCCTGGATGAAGTGCAGGCTTCTGCAGGGGCCCACGGCTTGGGCTGCGGGGGTCCTTAGCTGGGGTTGAGTCACCAGGGAGAGCTGATGATGCTGCAGCTGCCTCACGACTGTGGTCAGTGTCTGCAATTGTTGGACAATGGCAGCATACTGACCGTCTGCCGAGGGCAGTTGAGGAGGTAGAACAGGAGGAGTAGGGAGTTCCCTTTCCGGGCTATGGGGGCCCGTAGGAGTGGGAACCTCCCCCGCCCGGCTGGTAGAAGCTTCACGTCCGCGAGTCACCACCATACTTGGAATCGAGCTACTCGCGAGCTCGAGGGGGGCTTACTCATCTAGGGGCCTTGTCCCCCCTACCTGGCATGCCAATTTATTGCCGACCTTATCGCCGTGGCCTGCAGCTGTGAGTTAGTGCTGGACTGCGGTCCCCTTTGCTGTGGAATCCTGATGCTCCCGGACCTGCTAAAAGGAGGTTAGAGACCCGGGTCGGGGATCCCGGCGGGGGTACTCCGACGGTCAAGTTAGAGAGCGGTAAAGTGGAACATATCCACTAAGACGGATCCATGCTAGGCTTCCGTGCTTAGAAGAATCTTTGATGAGAAGATGAGTGAGAACGAGAGGGATCAGCGCTCTGGTTCCCGCGACCGGGCTCCTTGGGCTCCCGCTTGCAAGTTCCTCTGGAGCTCCTATTGTGGGATCGCCTCCTCTTCTTGTGCGCGTGCTTGTCCTCTCGGTTGCTTACCTCCATTCTTGCCCCCTCCTCCCTTTTTAGGTCACCGGTCGCTGGACACATATGTGCCTCGATTCCTCCTCCTAGGGAGGCTCTGGAGGTCAGCAATACTTCGCGACCGTTCTTCTAAGTCGTTCTCCTTTACGGTCGGGAGTTAAGTGGTGAGCCGGTCTCGTCTATCGTGCAGTCACGAAAGGGGAAACTTGGCAAGGTCCCGATCCTTGCGAAGGCGCCCTCGGGCCCGAGGCATTGACCATGGCCCTCCCTTTTTGGAGTACCAAGTTACTGGGTGCATGATTCGGTACCTCGAGCAGGGTGCCCCTTCTAAACTGGTACCAACGAGGTTCCGCGCACCGATACAGGCTTGGGGGCACCGTACTGGATGCACCGCCGGTACACGTCGTCCTTGATGCGTGTCGCAATACACCGATTTAATTACCTTAAAACTACTATTCTAGAATATGATAGCAGGAGCAAGGGTCGAATCCACAGGGACTTTCTTGATTACTTTGAAAACAATAAATGTGCAACAGAAATTGAAATCTTAAAACTAAAAAGAAGATTAACAAGTAATTAGCAGTAAAGGTAACTCAATAAATGATCTATCCGAGTGAGAGCACAGCCCGTATCCGTGAATCACGGCCCATCCCTCTTTGGGAATAGATTGATCTAAATGCTAGTGAAATAACCTAGATATGATCTATCTCACGAGAGCACAACCTGTACCCACTTGGGAATATATCAGTCATGAGTAATTTCACTTGACTTACCTCCAAAGCTTTGTCCTAGCAATGCATCTGATTCAAAAGCAAAAGAACAAGAATTAATCAAAAGATACTTTTATTTCATGTAGGAGGGAATACATCAAGGTAATACAAATAAAAATAAAAACCCCCTTTTTCAAGTGAAGTTCTGGCCTCCAGTGACTTCGCATGCTCAAAAGTTGAAGATGGCACTGACCGGTAGAGAATAGGGCTGCTAGAATAGGATTGGGATAAGCTTGGAATAGTGATGGAATAGTGGGAATAAGGCTGGGATAAGTGGAATAGCAGAAATCTAAATGAACTACGGTGAAGAACAGATGGATCCGGTCTGTGGCTGGACTGTGACTGAGCCGAGAGTTTGGGAGAACGAAGAGATATATTGTACTTCTGGAATGGGGTCGACCTCTGCAACTAAGCTGGAAGCTCACTGCTCTCTGTGGAATGGAGAAGAAAAAGGCACACTGCTCTCTGTGATGGAGAAGAAGAAGCACGGAGAAGAAGAACACAGGAGAAGAATGGAACTGGCAGACTCTGTGATAGAGAAAAAAAAAAACACAAATGACCGGATAATCGAATTTCCCTCTCTGGCTCCCTTGGACCCCTTTTTATAAGCTCTCCCTGCTCCAAAGCCGCTCCATCGATCCGACCAACCCGCTCCATGGTTCCAACGAACTCAACAGAGCAACGAACACCACTCCACGGTTGCAACGAAGCCGCTTCACGGTTGCAACGAAGATGCTCCATCGATCTCCAGCTCATCCGATGGTGCTCCAGATTCTTCTTCCCGGTTCGGTCCAACCCAGTACAACGGTTCGATCCAAAAGAAATTCAGACCGAAAGAGATCATCGGCTGCAACTCATTGTGAAGACCCTCCCGGCAGCGAGGAAGGGCACTCCACTGTCATCTCCTGCCGGTGGTGGATTGGGTAGGCGGTCCGGTGGTGGAGGATGGTGGTTTCGGTGAGGTTTGGCCAAGAGGAACAAATCACGGTGAATAGCCCACTTCGGAGGCGTCTTTCCGGCCACTGGGGCTTCTCCGGCCGGCGGTGAGCGTGCCGGCGACCTCCCCGACGGTGGGGGCGGCTCTCCGGCGAGTCTCGGCATGATTGGGGCATGGCGGTCCACGGCTCTGCTTCCGTGGACCGCGTCAATGGCAGATCGCTGCCCATGGGTCGTTCGGTGGACCGAGCGGCCGGTCCACTATGGACCGGCTACTTTAAACTTCGTGCAATTCTTAGTAAATTCTTCCAAAATTCATTTTGGGCCCGTTTTGAGTCCGATTCGAGTGCCGTTCGTGCCGTTGGACTTCTAAGTTTGAGCTCTCCATGTTGACGATGTTCTTTCTTATAAATGACATATAAAAGTATTAATTTTGGAGAAATAATGACATTTTAATATTAAATTAATACTTTTATATTTATGCTTAATGTAGTTATCACACCTTCCAACTTGAACTTTGCTCATCCTCGAGTAAAGCAGATAGATTATCCATATGTATCAACCCATCCTTGAATTAGATGTTAACCCAAGCAACCCTAAAAGCAGATGATACCTGGTCAGACTATTACTGAGATACTTCATTGGATTATTAATTCAACTCTTTTTAGTGGTCAGGTAAAGTTCATAAAAATTTCTAGAGTTCTTCTTCTGCCAACTTTCCATCTCACTCTTAAAATCCTCTAACTTTCTGGGGTTTAGTTCAATACCTTTCTGCTAGATGGTTTTTCCCCCTTCATTTTTTTTTTTTTTATGTGTTATATCTAAGCCTCATAAGTATTAGTATTCTCCCCTTTTGATGTGAACCATAACGCTTACTTAGATGAAGGGGCCCGGTTACTCATGGAGGTGCCATTGCTTAACAGATTTCTTGACCTTCTCACCATTTGACGCGAACTACAACGCTTACTTAGACGAAGGGGCCCGGTTACTTAGTAAGAGTTCAAGCAAAGCTGTGAGACAAGACTAACTTTTTTTTTTTTTTTTGTAAGGAAAAACTTTAGCATACTTGATCTTTTGATTTATATCCCCAAAAAGTAGACTCTTTATTAAGATTAATGGTCAAAAGGCTTTGGAATTACTCCATGAAATTATTTATGATCTATACCCTACCATTTATTGAGTTTCTTTAATAATTTGTCCCTCAGCATCTCAAGCATTATCTAGGCCATTAATTAATCATTTGATTAAGGTGCCTAAGTAACTCCAGTTCGAGACAATAATTAGGTACACATAACCTAATCATTTCTAACCGCACTCGAAGATCTAAGTAAGTCAAGTTAATCTTTCCCTCCCAACTTAATCGACATTGTCCTCAATGGAGTAGGAAAGAAAATGAGAAGTATAATAGGAAAGAATACACCTTGGAAAAATGTGCTTCGAAGGTTTCATGAAGTAGCGGGTTCCTTTGTTGCTGCACTCCCTCACTTTATTCTTCTAAAAAGAAAAGAAAAAAAACTAGTTAAAAATTAAAAGCATAAACTGGGTTGCCTCTTAGGAGCGCTAAGTTTAAAGTCTTCAGCCAGACTCAGCTGATGGTAGTACTGGATCCATAAGATCAAGAATTTCAACAATTTCTCCATCATGAATATCCTCAATATAGGGTTTCAAGCATTGGCCATTTACTTTAAAAATATTTCCTTGTTTGGGATCTTTAAGTTCAATCGTGCCATGAGGAAATACTTGAGTAATGATGAAGGGTCCATCCCATCGTGAGCGAAGTTTTCCAGGAAAAAGGCGCATCCTAGAATTGTAGAGCCACACTTTCTGATCAGGCTTAAACATTTTTCGATTAATGAATTTATCATGATATGCCTTAGTTCGAGCCTTATAAATTTTTGAACTTTCATAAGCTTCATTTCGCAGCTCTTCTAATTCACTCAATTGAAGTTTCCTATTAGAACCCGCAGTCTTCATATCAAAATTACATTTCTTGATAGCCCAAAATGCACGATGTTCTAACTCTACCGGTAAATGACATGCCTTGCCAAACACTAACCGGTATGGAGGCATTCCTAGGGGAGTCTTAAAGGCAGTCCGGTAAGCCCATAATGCATCATTCAAACGTTCTGACCAATCTTTCCTATCGGGCCTTACCATTTTCTCCAGGATGTGTTTAATTTCTCTGTTTGATACTTCAACCTGGCCACAAGTTTGGGGATGGTAAGGTGTGGCTACCTTATGTGTAATTTCATATTTCTTCGTTAATCATTCAAAATGTTTATTTGTGAAATGCGCGCCCCCATCACTAATATTGCCCTTGGGCACCCAAACCGACTAAGGATGTTACACTGAATGAACTTAATTACAACTTTGTGATCATTGGTTCGGGTTGCTATAGCTTCGATCCATTTAGACACATAATCAACTGCAACCAGAATATACTCAAACCCAAAAGAAGAAGGGAATGGCCCCATGAAGTCAATGCCCCAGACATAAAAAATCTCAACAACTAAAATAGGGGTCAGAGGCATCATATCTCTACGTGAAATATTCCCCATTTGTTGACATCTCAGATAATTACGGTCAAATTTGTGTGCATCTTTAAAAAGAGTTGGCCAGTAGAACCCACTCTGCAATACTTTTGCTACAGTTTTCCTTCCACTAAAATGTCCCCCACAAGCAAGAGAATGACAAAAAGTGAGTATGCCTTGAAATTCATTCTCAGGGACACATCATCTAATCACCTGATATGAACAGTATTTAAACAACTCAGGCTCCTCCCAAAAGTAATATTTGATTTGTGAGAAAAATCTGTCTTTTTCTTGTTTGGACCAGTGGGAATGAACTTGCCCTATTGCTAAGTAATTAACAATATGGGCAAACCAGGGTAGGCCATCAGACAAAATAGAGAAAAGCTGCTCATCAGGAAACTGTTATCTAATTGTTTCTTTGTTGCATTCTACTAAGATCCTAGAAATATGATCTGCTACCAAATTTTCAGAACCCTTCTTATCTAAGATTTATAAGTCAAATTCCTGCAGTAGAAGGATCCACCTAATCAGTATGGGCTTTGTGTCTTTCTTAGATAGCAGATGTCGCAATGCTACATGATCAGTGTAATCTAAGATCTTAGACCCTAACAGATATGATCGGAATTTCTCTAGGGCAAAAACAACTGCTAGCAACTCCTTTTCAGTAGTGGTGTAATTTATTTGTGCATCCGAAAGAGTTTTACTAGCATAATAAATCACATGTGGTTCCTTATTAAACTTCTGTCCCAAAACTGTCCCTACAGCATAGTTAGAGGCATCACACATGATTTCAAAGGGAAGGGTCCAATCGGGAGGCTTGATAACTGGTGCAATGGTCAAAGCAGTTCTCATAATGTCATAAGCAGCCACACATTCCTTATTAAAATCAAATGGATTGTCTTTAACGAGCAGATTACACAAAGGTCGTGAAATTTTGCTGAAATCCTTGATAAAACGTCTATAAAATCCATCATGACCAAGGAAGGATCGTACTTGTTTAACCGAGATTGGGGAAGGCAATTTCGAGATCAATTCTACCTTATCTTTGTCAACCTCAATTCCTCGCTCCGAAACAATATGTCCGAGCATGATTCCCTCACGAACTATAAAATGGCTCTTCTCCCAACTTTGGACTAGGTTCGTTTCTATACATAGTTTCAAAACCTTAGTCAAGTTTCGGAGACAATCATCAAATGAAGATCCAAACACCGAAAAGTCATCCATAAATATTTCAAGAAATTGACCAACCATATCAGAAAATATGGATAACATACATCGTTGAAAAATGGCTGGTGCATTGCATAGACCAGATGGCATGCGTCTAAAGACAAGTGTTCCAAAGGGGCAGGTAAAGGTGATTTTTTTCTTGATCAGCAGGAAATATCGGAACTTGGTTATATCCTAAATATCCATCTAGAAAACAGAAGAAACTCTGCCCAGCTAGCCGTTCTAAAATTTGATCAATGAAAGGCAAAGGAAAGTGATCTTTCCTTGTAACGGCATTCCGTTTTCGATAGTCTATACACACTCTCCAACTAGTTGTCATTCGAGTAGGAATTGATTCGCCCTTTTCATTCTCAACAACAGTAATACCTAACTTCTTAGGTACTACCTGAGTTGGACTGACCCATTGGCTATCCGAGATTGGGTAAATGATTCCAGCATCGAGCCATTTTACCACTTCTTTCTTAACAACTTCCCTCATGTTCGGATTAAGCCTTCGTTGCATGTCCCTACATGGTTTAGATTCAGGCTCAGTGAATATGATGCATGTAAACAGAAGGGTCAATTCCCTTAAGATCAGCTACTGCCCATCCTATTACTTCTCTATGTTCCATAAGTACTTCCACCAATTTCTCTTCCTGATCTAGGGTTAAAGTAGATGCAATGATCACTGGGAGAGTATCATTGGGTCTAAGAAAAGAATATTTCAACTTTTCAGGAAGAGGCTTCAACTCAAGCATGGGTGGTGTTTCTAAGGATGGCACTAAAGGGGTTGATTGAGTCGGTAAAGGTTCAAACTTGACAGTCCAAGGAGGAGTAGTGTTAAACTTTGGTGGCTCTAACAAAGCACTTACTTCATCAAACTCATCTGATCCAACATGTGTCAAACATGCTTGCAGAGGGACCGCCTCGAGTAGAATGGGGAGTTTCTTGTCTATAACTTCCTCAAGCATGTTCACTTCATCAAATACAGGTGGTCCTTGGGATGCATTAAAAATGTTCAATCTCATCTTTTTATTTCCAAAAGATATATCCATAACCCCTGTCCTACAGTTTATACAGGCATTAGCGGTAGCTAGAAAAGGTCTTCCAAGAATAATGGGTATTTGGCTAGGATTACCGCTAGACTTCATGTCCAAGACAAGAAAGTCAACAGGAAAGTAAAACTCGTCGACTTTCACCAACACATCCTCTAATAATCCATGGGATACCTTAATTGATCGATCTGCTAACTGCAACGTTACCGACGTGGGTTTTAGTTCCCCAAATCCAAATAAATCGTACATTGAGCCCGGGAGAAGGTTCACACTCGCACCCAAATCTAATCAAGCTTTCTTAATTGTGAGGTCTCCTATGACATAGGAAATAGTTGGGATACCGGGGTCTTTCAATTTGGGTGGGACAATTTACTGAAAAACTGAGCTTGCTTGCTCAGTCAACTGAATTTTTTTCGGTATGTGTGTTTTAGATTTTCGTTTCTGCGTGCACAGATCCTTAAGGAATTTGGCATAAGCCGGCACTTGTTTGATGGCATCAAGAAGAGGTAGGTTTATCTGGACTTGTTTGAACAGCTCAAGCATTTCATTTATTTTTAGGCTCTTCTTATCCAAAAATACAGGTGATTCTAAGGCTTTAGAAAACGGAGCCCTAGGTGTTGGTGCTTGGCTAATAGGTTCCTTTCTCTCTTCATTCTTTTCATCTTCTAGCTTAGCCAACTGAAGTTTTTGGGTCAGGTCAGGCTGATTCAGTATTTTCCCACTTCTTAAAGTTGTGATTGATTTAGCTTGTTCTGGGAATGTTTCAGGTTTGGTAGAACTTTCAGCCATGTAATGTCCTTTTGGATTATTGATGGACAGACTAGGCAACTTACCTTCCTCTCTTCTATTGAAAGATGTAGCTAGCTGACCTATCTGGGTTTCTAGCTTTGCAATGGATTGCGTGTTCATTTCTAGCCCTTTTAATGCTTGAAGTACCTTCTCTTCAAATGTAGGACCATGATTATTCGGTGGAGGTTGTGGAGCACTCGAGTATTGGGAATAAGGCATGTTTCCAAAGTTGGTCTCCTGATAGTTGGTCCTAATTGGTGCTGGATTATTCATAGCTTGGGGTTTCCAAGAAAAATTTGGATGGTTTCGCCAGCCAGGACTGTAAGTATTTGCAAATGGGTCATTTCCTGGTCTAGGAACCATACGGGTTTGTGCTTGATGGACATGTTCCTGAACAAGCTCGGGGAATTGATAGGCAGCTGGACAATCACCTATCGAATGGGTAGGACTTGAACAAATGATGCAAACATCATGGTTTTGATGAAGGTTTTGATGAGGTGAGGAAGAGAGATTTCCACTTTGTAGAATTCGTTCAAGCTTTTGGGACAATTCATCTACCTTGCTGTAGATGTCTATAGAGTGACCTATTTCATACATTCCCCCTCTCTTGGGTCCTAGGGGAGGATCTCTACGGGCAGCAGACATGTGATGTAATGAATTTTCACTAAGGGTTTCAAATAGCTGCCAAGCTTCATGTTTATTTTTAAGCATAAATGTTCCTCCACATGAAGCATCTACCATTTGCCAGTATCTTTCAGACAGACCATCATAAAAATATTGAACCAATTGCAATTTTGGTATGGCATGATGGGGACATTTTCTAATCAGATCCTTTAGTCTCTCCCATGTTCCATGAAACATCTCTCCGTCTAACTGGGAAAAACTGGTTATGGCTTTTCTAATCTGGTTTGTTTTTCCAATTGGAAAGTACTTCTTAAGAAATTCTCTCTGAAGTTGATCCCAAGTTGAAATTGTTACAGTGTCCAGGGAATTCAACCAGTACTTAGCTCTATCTTTTAGGAAAAAAAGGAACAACTTAAGCCTAAGAGCATCATCAGAGAAATGTTGGATTTTGACAGTTGAATATATTTCCAGGAACTCATCTAAATGTTTGTAAGGGTCTTCATTTATAAGTCCATAGAAAGATGGTAACATCTGGATTATGCTAGACTTAATTTCATACTGGACAGCTTCAACTGGAGGTACTTGGATACAAGGTGAATAGGTATACTTTGAAGGAGTGAAGTACTCCCCGAACTGACATGGAGGATCAATTTCATGATTGGGGTCCATAGTACCTGATTTGTTTGCTCTACAAGTTCTGTCAATTTCTAGGTCTAGGGGTACAAGTTCCGGTTCTAATGACCGACGACCTAACATACACCCTACAATGGTATTCTAGAGCAAACAACAGCAGAATTTTTATAAGATTTTTTTTTTTATATGCAAAAATGAGAAAAGGTCTAAAGGAAAGACTCCTAAGAGAATCCTAGAACTAGATGAATTTTTTTTTTTTTTCAAACAATTTACACAAACAATTTACAAAAATCTATCCTAGGGTTAGCTTAGACCTGGACAGCTCCTAACTATTCCAAGGTCACCTTTGAGCACTCCAAGTCCAAAATCACCCAACTAACTTGGCCACGTAAGTGTAAGGTTGGTGAAGGTCCCCTTATCGCTTGCCTTAGACACCAATTAAAAATTGGCCAGGTAAGCGGAACCAAAGCACCTCCCTTCAGGCTCTTGTCCCTGAACCACTTTCCTTAGACACCAAGTAGTTAACTGACCTGAACCCGGTACAACTCTAGGGTTTTCTTGTCCTATTGAGCTCGAATTCCTTAGGGCTGGCATCTAATTAATTTTAAGGTTAGAGGCTTAGGTGAATGCAAATGATGGGAAATGATTTGTGGGCCAAGGAAGGGTAATGAAATCCCCACCTTATCTGATTAAAGAGGTTAATGCCTTTAAGATGAATTATGGAGAAATGAAATGGATGCAATAAGCAAGGTGTCCATATCTTGAAATTATCAAACAAAACAAAACTAATTATTTTTTTTTTAATTTTGATGATTAAGTATCTAATTCCATAATGAATTATGATTTTTTTTTTTATTTTTTTTATTTGATTTTGCAGGAAAGTAAGTTTACCTAAGTAATTCTAAAAAGGATATCAAATAGAACAAAACAAAAATACCAAAAATTTGAATTTTTGAAATTTGAAAATTTTTTTTGAATTGTTTTGAAATTTTTAAAATAATGCCAAAAGTTCCCGGTAGCGGCGCCAAAAATCTGATGCGTGTCGCAATGCACCGATTTAATTACCTTAAAACTACTATTCTAGAATATGATGGCAAGAGCAAGGGTCGAATCCACAGGGACTTTCTTGATTACTTTGAAAATAATAAATATGCAACAGAAATTAAAATCTTAAAACTAAAAAGAAGATTAACAAGTAATTAGCAGTAAAGGTAACTCAATAAATGATCTATCCGAGTGAGAGCACAGCCCGTATCCGTGAATCACGGCCCATCCCTCTTTGGGAATAGATTGATCTAAATGCTAGTGAAATAACCTAGATATGATCTATCTCATGAGAGCACAACATGTACCCACTTGAGAATAGATCAGTCATGAGTAATTTCACTTGACTTACCTCCAAAGCTTTTCCCTAACAACGCATCTGATTCAAAAGCAAAAGAACAAGAATTAATCAAAAGATACTTTTATTTCATGTAAGAGGGAGTACATCAAAGTAATACAACTAAAAATAAAAACCCCCCTTTTCAAGTGAAGTTCTGGCCTCCAGTGACTCTGCATGCTCAAAAGTTGAAGATGGCGCCGACCGGTAGAGAATAGGGCTACTGGAATAGGATTGAGATAAGCTTGGAATAGTGATGGAATAGTGGGAATAAGGCTGGGATAAGTGGAATAGCAGAAATCTAAAGGAACTACGAGGAAGAACAGATGGATCCGGTCTGTGGCTGGACTGTAACTGAGCCGAGAGTTTGGGAGAATGAAGAGATGGATTGTACTTCTGGAATGGGGTCGACCTCTGCAACTAAGCTGGAAGCTCACTGCTCTCTGTGGAATGGAGAAGAAAAAGGCACACTGCTCTCTGTGATGGAGAAGAAGAAGCACGGAGAAGAAGAACACAGGGGAAGAATGGAACTGGCAAACTTTGTGATGGAGAAGAAAAAAAACATAAATGACCGGATAATCGAATTTCCCTCTCCGGCTCCCTTGGACCCCTTTTTATAAGCTCTCCCTGCTCCAAAGCCGCTCCATTGATCCGACCAACCCGCTCCACGGTTCCAACGAACTCAACAGAGCAACGAACACCGCTCCACGGTTGCAACGAAGCCGCTTCACGGTTGCAACGAAGCCGCTTCATCGATCTCCAGCTCATTCGGTAGTGCTCCAGATTCTTCTTCCCGGTTCGGTCCAACCCAGTACACCGGTTCGGTCCAAAAGAAATTCAGACCGAAAGAGATCATCGGCTGCAACTCACTGTGAAGACCCTCCCGGTGGCAAGGAAGGGCACTCCACCGTCATCTCCGACCGCTGGTGGACTGGGTAGGCGGTCCGGCGATGGAGGATGGTGGTTTCGGTGAGGTTCGGCCAAGAGAAACAAATCACGGTGAACAGCCCACTTCGGAGGCGTCTTTCCGGCCACCGGGGCTTCTCCGGCCGGCGGTGAGCGTGCCGGCGACCTCCCCGGCGGTGGGGGCGGCTCTCCGGTGAGTCTCGGCATGATTGGGGCATGGCGGTCCATGGCTCTACTTCCGTGGACCACGTCAATGGCAGATTGCGGCCCATGGGTTGTTCGGTGGACCGAGCAGCCGGTCCACTATGGACTGGCTGCTTTAAACTTCGTGCAATTCTTAGTAAATTCTTCCAAAATTCATTTTGGGCCCGTTTTGAGTCCGATTCGAGTGCCGTTCGCGCCGTTGGACTTCTAAAATCGGGCTCTCCATGTTGGCGATGTTCTTTCCTATAAATGACATATAAAAGTATTAATTTTGGAGGAATAATGACATTTTAATATTAAATTAATACTTTTATATTTATGCTTAATGTAGTTATCAGTCCTCAGCGGCCTCTTCGGGGCTTGCGCCCCCGGTCCTTTCGTGCTCCGTAGAGAAGGCTGACTTCGGCTGAGGTGGACCCATCTGGGGGTGCCACCTGGCAAAGGAGCAAGGGGAGCCTAGCTCGACTTCGGTGAAGTGGGTCCCTCTGGGACGCCACCTGGAGAAGGAGCAGAGGCAGTGACAGGGCCACTTCGACCGAGGTGGATCCCGCCTGGATCGACACCTGGCAAAGTGGCAGAGGCCAGCTCGACTTTGGCTGAGGTGGACCTATCTGGAGGTGCCACCTGGCGAAGGAACAGAAGAAGCCTGGCTCGACTTCAGCGAGTGGGCCCATTTGGGGGCACCACCTGGCAAAGGAGTAGAGGCATGGCCACTCTGACCGAGGTGGACCCTGCCTGGGTCGACACCTGGCGAAGTGGCAGAGGCCAGCTCGACTTCGACCGAGGTGGATCCAACTGGGGGGTGCCACCTGGCGAAGGAGCAGGGAGAGCCTGGCTTGACTTCGGCGAGGTGGGCCCATCTGGGGGCGCCACCTGGCGAAGGAGCAGAAGTAGGGCCACTCCAACCGAGATGGACCCCGCCTGGATCGACACCTGGTGAAGTGGCAGAAGCCAGCTCGACTTCGGTCGAGGTGGACCCATCTAGAGGGTGCCACCTAGCGAAGGAGCAGAGGCAGGACCACTCCGGCTGAGGTGGACCTCGTCTGGGGGACCCATCTGGGGGATGCCACCTGGCGAAGGAGCAGGGAGAGCTTAGCGCGACCTTGACGAGGTGGGCCCATCTGGGGGCGCCACCTGGCGAGGGAGCAGAGACAGGGCCACTCCGGCCGAGGTGGACCCCGCTTGTATCGACACCTAGCGAAGTGACAGAGGCCAGCTCGACTTTGGCCGAGGTGGACCCATCTGGGAGTGCCACCTAGCGAAGGAGCAGGAAGAGCCTGGCTCGACTTCGGCGAGGTGGGCCCATCTGGAGGCACCACCTGGCGAAGGAGCAGAGGCATGGCCACTTCGGTCGAGGTGGACCCCGCCTGGGTCGACACCTGGCGAAGTGGCAGAGGTACCGAGCTCGGCCCGAGGTCGGCTTAACCGCTAGCCAAACCACCTGGCAGGAGAGCCCAGAGATTACGTCGCGCGCACTGCCTGGCGGCCAACTGGATCTGACACGTACTCCACGTCAGCGATGTTGCCATGTCACTTCTTTTATAATCTTTTATTTTTTTTTCAAAATTTTAAGTATTTGGCCTCCTAAAATTTCTCCCTTCATCTTAAAAAAATCCAAAAAAATTGGTGAAAAAATTTCCAAAAAAAAAATGAAACCCATGAGTCTTATAAAAAAAATCAGTCCAAAAGAATTTTTTTAAAAAAATCGATGATGAACTCACCTGCAACGACTTTACCCAAATTCCATCCACCGTACCCCTGCATTGAAGCCTTCCCCAATCCCCAAACCTCACCTGTCGGTCACCACCGACTGACTCCTCCTCTCTTCCTCAACAAGCAACCATTGCACCACCGCCACCTACAGCTGTCCCTAACAGGCCACCCGTCATCGATGGCCAACCCTACCCGCTGTCTCCTTCATGGCTTCGTCTCTCTTACCGTCAATTCCTCCTCTCTTTTCCAACCAGCAATCATCGTTTCTATCTAGCTACCCGCTATTGGTTGCCGACTCTTTCTCCATATTTGGTAACTTCTTATAATATGGTATCTTTGCTTGATTATTAAATTGAAGATCTTTTTATAATATCTAAAATTATATGACCGGTTGCATAGCCAATTTTAGTACTAAATTCGGACGTGGAGATCAATCATTTGCGTGAAAGATACAACCCCAAAAAAAGAGATCCTAGAAAGCGAGCAGCAGCCGACGATGATTTGTACCGTCTGATGGATGGATCAGGCTACAGCCACGTAGATAAGTGCGCCCTTTCTTTGGCTGTATGTATCGTTAATTCCTCTCTCCTATCTCCCAATCCTGTCATCCCATCGTATCCGGAGAACCGTAGTGTCAGCGTGAACGGGATTGGGCTGTATCGCAGGGAAAAGGGTGGATGGGAATCCGTAAGGTGGAGACGACGGATATCGACGTGCTGTAGCGGCTCGCTGGAGGACGACACGGAGACAGCTCCTCAGGAGCAAGATTTATCCTCCTTTTCGGGAGACGGAATCAAGGTATCGAGGGAATCCTTTGGGGAAAAGGGAGAGAAGGCCGGAACCCTAGCAGCAGCAGCTAGGAGAGATGACACCTCCGGATCTGATGGATGAGAAGGAGGGTAATCAGAGCCCTTCGAACAAGGAAGAAAAACCGCAGGGAGACGGAGGTAGAGGTGGATGGGGAGGATGGGGCATCTCTTCTCTCTCCGTCTTCTCGGATCTCCAGAAGGCCGCTGAAGAGATCTCTAGACATGTACGTGTTTGCTGCTCCTTTTTATCCCCCTATTCGTTGCGATCATTGTCCGATCTACTGGGTCTCTTTTTTTTGGTCGGCTGTTCCCTCAGGCAGTTGCAGCTGCCAAGAATGCTGCGAAAGGCATCAAGGATATGGAAGCTGCTGTTGGCTCTGATTCAGAATCAGCCGACGGTGAGCAAATCTCTCCAGCTGAAGGAGATAGTGGGGAGCACGAGAACGATGAACTCCGCAAGTCGGCGTTGGACAAATTGGAGCGAGCCAGTGAGGATTCTTTCTTCGGTCAGGCAAGTCATATGTAGGGGAGATCCATTTCCGTCATTCACCTGATTGATATGTGCTTTCTTGTTATTGAATGTATTGATGTTGCTCATGAGTTTCTAAATCTGTTGATGAATTTCTTGGTGTATGTTTTTCTCAGCAATTTGCTATTTCTGACATCCGTGTCTTCCTGGTGTGCAGGGTCTTAAGGTTCTTGACAGTTCGGTGGAAAGCTTTGCTTCAGGAGCATGGCAAGCACTGGGCGGTGCTTGGAAAGGGGGCTCAGACCTCGTCCACAAGTATGCAACCTTTTCTCCTATTTCTATATCAGACAAATCCTTTTCTCCTTTGTTTGATTTCTATATCAGACAAATCTGGAAAACACACTCATTATAATATGGCTCGTGTCGTCCATGTTCTTCAACATTTTTATTAAATGAACTAGAATTAGATGAGAGATAGCAACAGAGAGAGCTGTACCGCCTGCATTTGCATGGATTCTGAGTGCCTAAGTGTACTAAAATGGCTGCCATAAATGTTCAAATAATATCAATTTATGAATATACTCAAACTTGTAGACTATTAGACTGTGGGTTAAAATATCTTGTAGTGCTAGTTAGTGCCAAGAAAGCGTGTGTTGCATTTGAAGTTAAGGCATGATGAAGGGGCACATACCTATATATTGTGTATATTGCTCTGTGTTGGTCTAGCCTCATTTCAATGTGTGATGGGCCTAATGCATGGACCAATATGGCTGGCATGGGGATATTCTTTTAGCTGTTAGCCCTGGCATTGGCTGGAAATTTGACTAACATGGTATGACAGAATGCGTACCATGCTAGCCCATGACCAGCACGGACATCTGTACTTTTTAGTGAGATCACACCAAAATTTCCTCTCTTTGTTCTCTCACCATCATATTGTGAGAAAAAATAAACAAAGAAATTAAATATTTGAAAAGGTTGTAAAGAGATAAGTAAAGATCTTAACATAAAGGTTGTGAGTGTAAACAAATAAGGAAAAATTAAAAATATCATCTACAGAAAAACAAGGAAAAGATCATACTCTGATTTTGGCAGTTGTAAAAGTATATATGCAAATGCATGTTTAAGAGGGAGGATGAAAGCAACCCAAAAGTTATATTCTAAAACTAACTTTACTGACAAATATATATGAGGCAACAAGTTACTGATACTCAATTTAAAGAAGAATTTTGCTGAGCACCACAAGACTAGTTTGCAGATCTAGTCAACTCTACAATTATGAGTGCATTATATTGTAAGAATAATTCTACCTAAGTGCTAATTGGTTCTCAGCAATAAGCCATACACTTCTTGGATGCTATTTACTGCTCAAATTATCACCAAGACCTTTTATTGCTTGATTGATTGTAGCATTACCCTTTTATTTCTAGATTAGTAAAAAAACTATTTACATTTGCCTTGATAGCACGCACGCGCACACACACAGATGGAGATAGATAGATAGATAGATAGATAGAGAGAGAGAGTTGATATTTGGCCTCAGCACAATTTTAATACAAATCATACTCCTGGGATTTATGTATTCTTTAATTTTCTTCGTCTTCATTTGAAAACAAAGATTAAGTAACCTAATAATTAATTCCACCCTTCAATTCATTTACATGGTTGTAGCAGCATCCTTTTCTCAAGAAAAGTATGTTTTTGACAAAGCTAGCAAAACTCTCACAGATAAATCTATCAAAACTCACAGAACCAGAAGAAAGTGCCTAATAAAAGAACATTGCATGACACTTTGAGCAGTCCCATTGCACCTCGATTTGTTTTTGAAAAATAAATCATAAATATTTTTTTAAGGATGCATATTAGCACCTAATCCAAGTTGAAGCTTAAAAAAAAATCTTGTCTAAAATGTTTTGCGGCCAGCACATTTGCATGGGCATTATAACTGATCCCATTTAAAAATCTAAAGATCATAATATCTTCTGAACCGAAATTTATGTAAGCTTCTTGACAGTTTTTTTTTCCCTGATAATGAAGATTCTTGATATAAATTTAAGTAGATGATTTAAAGTAGTTTTCTGTTATGGTGTCTTAAATAGCCAAGATTTCATCAATAACAATCAATGACTATGATTCTTCATGATAGAAATTTTTGATAGTTTTGTATAGAATAAAAGGGCCACTGTGAGTTATGCTCCCAACAATTCAAGTCCTAGCCTCCTAGGAGGGGCAAACTGGGGACAGATCTAATATTTGGCATTTTTGAACAAAGTGGCTGCCCTAGGACTCAAATCTATATCATTGCACTTGTCAACCTAAGCCTTTTGCCATTGACCAAGCAATGGGCCCTACTTTATGTAGAAAGATCACACTTTAAAACTTTTCTTTAATATTTCTCACTACATTTTTTGGAGAATAAATCAATAAGGAAAAATAGAAAAAAATAGTATACAGCTTTCACAAATAAGAAAAATATCATAATAAAAATTTCTGACTAAACAAGTAAGGGCAAATATAATTATTGTAATATCATTTTTATAATTTACATACTATAATTTAAAAGTTTATATTATGTTTCCTTAAATGTGTATTGCACATGTTTGGTTGCTAGTATGCTCAAACATATGAATATATGTATGTATTTAAATATGCATATGCATATACAAGCTATTACAAATACATATAATGAATTCATGGTGTGGGATATGTTGTACCTTACTTCATTAAGGTGTGTGTCCTCACTTTGCACCTTGCTTCTTTGGTGGTGCATCTTGATCCTTTAATAACTTTGCTTGAAACCATCACATATTTGAGTGCATAGAAATCTTTTTAGTTGCTCTTAGTTTCCTAATTCTTTTGCTTCTAGTTATCCCATATGATTTGGTGTAGAAACTTTTTCTTCCCTTGATTTTCATCAATCCTTGTGTCTTTTTTCTAAAGGATTTGTTCATTCAATTATGCAAAAGCCCATGCATTGGCCACCGAAAAGTTTTCCAAATTTATGGTATCATTTAATTATGTTGGTGTAATTTGTTGTTACACATCTTTATTTAACTATGTTATTGGTCACTAGAAGGTTTATATCTTACCATCAAGGTCATGATTCTATAAAGAGATGCATGTTAATATCTTTGCAAAATTATTTACAATGGTCCTTTGGACAGTATTAAGGCATTTGTGCTACTTTCAAATCTATTTGCTATTATTTTCTGCTGTGCTTGCTTTGTTGATTTTCAACTTACATAGCCTATCATGTACTTTAGCACACTGGTACAATCAATTGAATCCACTTTTACATCCAGTTAATGCTTAAATTGAAAAAACCTATGATTTTTGGTTTCTAGGCATTTTTTTTAGTGGAGATTATGAGCACAGTTTGGATGTTCATTTTGGATATTCATCATTGATTTTGAGTTATTAAATGTTTTACACGTGCATGCTTGTGTGTGTGTGCATATACCATTCTAGATATAACTTTTTATCAAGTGGATCAGTTTACTACTTTCTGCTGCATTATCTTGGGTCTTAACTGTCTCTTTATTCTGGAATAGACAAACTTCTTGGCTTTATATCAGTCTATTCACATGACATCATACCTATGTCTTTCCAGGCTGGAGCATTCGGCTGCAAATCTTGCAGAATCCATTCAGCAGGGTGGCCTGCCTGTCAAAGCCACTACTCTTGCTCCATCTATGATGCAGGTATATTTCTGGATTCTGGCTGATGAACCCCTAAAACCGGCTTTGTTTCTTTCTCTTGGCCTAATGCCTTGGATAATATTTTTGCATTACGGACTGGGAAGTCTTTCACATTGAAGGGAATGAAAGTGCTTGAGAAGGTTGGTAAAGAGACCATGGATTTGCTCATTTCAGAGACTGGTTTAGAAGTTGAGAAGGATTCTGATGAGGCTGGTCAACAAGTTGATGATGAACAATTTGAGGAAGTCACATTTGACAGATGCTTTTATATATATGGAGGCCCTGATCAGCTTGAGGTGTTATTCTTTCTTCTAAAAACTTTGATACATGCTTTAGTAACTGCAGTTGTGAGTTTTTTCAAACCATCTTGGATGCAGGAACTGGAGGCATTGTCAAATCATCATGCATTATTATATAACAGGAGAAAGACAAAACTGTCATCTGAACAGAAGTCCTTTTATGATGGAAAGCTTAGGCAGATCCAACAAATTTTTAGTCTGGGAACTGAACTAGAAGAAATTGGAGCAGATTCAGATAAAGGAAAAAATATTGAGATGGTAAATATTGACACTGATGTTGAGATGAAAAAATTACGGGACTCAAGTGTTAGCAAGGCTGCTGATATGGCTGCAGGGTAATAGTATCACAACACTCAAACTTTATCATCTTGGATTCATTATTAGCACAAGTACTCTATATGATATACTTCTATTTTTTTAATAAAACGAACAGCACTTCAAAACTGATTCTTTTATTATTGTTTGTCTCTCTGCCGAATTCTTGTGACACCCTGCCTAATCAGTCAATCAGTCAAGACTTGTAGAAAGGAAATAGTATAAACATTCAACTCTGCTTTCCCTCTGCTTACCTCACTAAAAATATAAATGATTGTATGGGACCCTCAAGGAGAACTACTCATACAAAGTACAAAGTGCCACTTATGTTTATATGCATTGCTGGTTTTACAATTTTGCCTCTCCATGCTATTGATGACTCTTCACATCATTGACCCTTGCATTTTGATGGCATATGTAGATGCTATTATCTGTGGAGAATGGTTAATCAGGCACATCCACAACAATCAATCAGTAAACTATAACAGTTCATCCTTCATGCACAAAAAATTGCCTAGTTTGATATATTTTATGCTTTACAAGGAGTAACTTGGTACAAAATACACTGATTCTCAAATTGGCAATTTTACCCTAAGAAGTCAGCTTGAGTTTGTTAAGGAGATGCTTGAAGCATTTTGTAGTTAGTAACCATATTTAAGGTGGCTAATTGAGGCTTTAAAGGTGCAACCAAGAAACAAGTTGTAGCCCTTTTCTCTTGCTTAGTGGAATCTATGAATTAAATTCTTCATTGCTTTTTGACAACAAGGTCGGTTATTTGTTTCTTTTTTTTGGGAAGTTTTCTTTTATAAGTGGCCAGTGGTGCATGGTTGCAGTTGTGGAAATAGTGGTGATGAATCAGTGCAGCATATGTGTTGGTCCTTTCAGACTTCCAGCATATTTTTTTCTCTATTACAGTTCTGATTCAAATCATATTGTATTCTTTTTAGAAAAGGAACTTTGTTATCAGGAAGAAGAATTTATTAATGAATTAATCACAATCCATGGTTTGATGCTCCATAACACATACAACTAATAGTTGCTATGGTGAATCTTACCTATTCAGGTTGTAGTGTTGGAACTTGGAACAGGTCAGGATTTGACATTGTAGCAAGGATGGGAACCATTTCAAAAGCAGATACTATGTTTCAGCCAACTATCTTTAGATTGGAGAACTTGCCCAGTAGGGGCACCCCTTTGTTCAGGGACCAGAGGTTCTGGGTTCACTTCTTGGGTGGTGCATTTTCAATAATAAGGACCTGGGTAATTATAGTACATGTTGGTCTCTCTCTCTCTCTCTCTCTCTCTAAAAGGTCTGTAGACTGGATATAGTTCTGTCCAATCAGAGATGCTTGTCAAGATTGGATGTCACCAACATTATGCATTTGGTGTAGTGATTTATTTTTTTATCTTAGTCTGAAAGTCCTCATCAGGCCAGGCTGAGGCTTATATTCATTCAGTATCAAAACTGTGAGTTGATGCACCAGAAGAGACATTGACCACCCAGTTCATCGCCTGACTATTTTCGAAATTATGTTGTATATCTGATGCGGGACTAAAATGCATGCAATTCTTTTTGTATATTTTATATGTGGGGTTAGGTGATTAATTCCCAAATTTCAGATCAAAATTAGTTGTAGGGAATTTTTTATGAATTTTTGAAGCCAAGTATGCAGATTAGAACCTAGAAAAGTACTAAAGAAGGATCGTCGGGGCTGAGAAGCCTCGGTTAGGGCAAGTTCTCCTACAATATAAAGACTGGAGGTAGAGGGGGTGTACCTGACAATGTCTGAAGTGCTCGGTGAAGATCGCAGCGAAGGGATCTCTCGTTCCTCGACGGCTGCGGCCTGGAAAATTGAGCCAAAGACCCGCGGATACCCGGCTTTCTGCTCGGTGGTCCGATTGAGGCTTGGCTGGAGTCGTTGGATTCGTAGGAACTCGGGGACCTGCAAACGACCTGTCAGGGGTTAGAAAACTCAAAGGAGATCAAGAAAATAAAGGAAAACAGCAAAGGGGAAAAGAATTTAGGAGTGGGCGGCCAAGGCTCTAGAGGATTGGCTGGTGGCAGGATGATGGTTGCAGCACCGGGAAGAAGAACTCTCAAACCCCTTTATGCACACAGCAGGGTAATCACTCAAAGCAATAGAAGAACTCAAGGTTTATTTCATATCAAAAATCTCCCTTCATACAAGAGGTTAGGGTCCCTTAAATAGATCCTTAACCTTGAGCTCCAAGTAAGGGCACATTAGTCTTTACATAAGAATCATTTTCTCTCTCAAACCCTAGCTAGAAAATAAGGAAACATTAGGTAGAAAATTTTTTAAAAATTCTCTTGACTTGGCCAACACTCCAAGGACGCCTAGGGGGGCGTGTTGGGCTTCTAAGAGCAGCAAGGGGCCGGCCCAAAGGTGCTCGGGCGCATGGGTTTGGACCTCTGGAAGCTGGGGTGGCCTGGTAGCCAGGTAGCAAGAATATTTCCTGGTATCTTGCTTCTTAGGGGCTTGGGCTTGGCGCCTAGGCTTGATTTCTTTAAGCTTGGATGCAGATGGACCTCTGGAATCATGGAT
Source organism: Areca catechu (assembly GCA_021397845.1). Classification (NCBI taxonomy): domain Eukaryota; kingdom Viridiplantae; phylum Streptophyta; class Magnoliopsida; order Arecales; family Arecaceae; genus Areca; species Areca catechu. The sequence goes on from CM038041.1 coordinate 186,440,967, forward strand.
GCCCTTATCTATGAATATACTTTGGCATCTGGAAGGGAATCTGGGCATCTGGAGGGCATTTGCAAGAAATCAGGGTTTTCTGAATTTTTCTCCTGGGGTCTTCAAATCTTCAAGCTGGGTTGGACTTGGGCTATACTTCCATGTCTTCAATCTAGTTGGACTTGGTCTTCACTTGTATGATATAGTCTTGAGTCTTCAGTATGCTTGGACAGGATTCAAAAAAATAAAATTAGCTCAACATGAGCTGACTAGTACAGAACTGAAATAACAACTCAAAATACTCGAATAACAACTAAAATAGACTCAGATGGACTAAGCCCTTATTACAGATGGACTCATAAATTATTGATCAATTAACAGAGGGTTGAAAAGCCTCTGTCTTATTTTGGTGCCTCCGGTGTCCCCACCAATATCAGTCAAGGAGTTCTAGGACATCCATTCCTGGCTTGTGTACTAGCTTTAAAATTTGATCAAAGGCTGCCTTTCAAGAGCTGGGCAGATGCTTAATCAAGTAACCAAGAACTAACCAACCACCCTCCCCCCCCCCACCACACAAGCAACCACTGGAAACAGAATACAAGTTACAAGGATTTAACCAATGAGACATAACATATTAAATAAGATTTAGCAAGTTGATGGGAAGTGCAAACTTGTCTATAGTTTCATAAATCAATTTCGTCCTCCAGACCTAAACATGATGGAAAACAATAAGCGATGTTTCTAAGTGGCTAAGATGGTTGATTTTAAAAATTGATCCCTATTGTGGCATATGATGTTTGGAAGCCAAAGGGTGAGGTGTAAAAGGTCAACAGGGTCATTCTATTAGCAGTCTCATATACATGTGGTAGAATCTGTTTCCTAGTTTACATAATTTTATTTTAGTTACTACATTGTCTTTTGTATTTATGTGGAGCAAATTGTCTCATTTGAAGTGCCGCTGCTTTTGTGCAATTGCATTTGTTCAGGTGTAGCACATTTGGAAATGCCTGGTGAACTGAATTGTTGGCATCTATTTTAGTTTTTATTTTGATTTTGATAAGCTTAACTTTTTTTTATTTTGTGAAAATTAAAAGTTGGTCAAGCTTCACTAGCAAAGAAATTTTATTGTTGTAATCATGCTAATTTTCTATATTATATTGTCACAAAGTTAAAATTTTTCCTTTTCCTATTGTTATTCTCTGCTGAGAACTACTTTTGCAGGTTCACGTCTGCCCTTGGGGGGCTTGCTGCAAATGAAATAATTCAACGAACTTCTGATAGACTTGAGACAGTTCACTCAGAGGGTGTTCATGTATGTGCATAATGATAATAAGCTAATCTTGTATTTTCCTGTTGTATGATGCTGAGTCATTGTTTTTTTAATGCAGAGACTCTCAGAACTTTGTTGCTTTGCTGTGTCTCAACTTTTGATCCTTGGAAAGTCAGTCATCTCTCATGCAAGCAAAATGAAGAGTGAAGAAACATATGAAAATACTGTAAAAATCGAGTGGCCTGGGGATTCTGTTTCTAAAGCTAAGATCATCAGATTCAAGGCCCAGTCCATGTCTGGTGATGTGGAAACAGTTTATAACAGTTTTTCTACAGGTGTGTCTCATGCTTCCATTTTCTTTGAATTCAACCACATTCTTGGTTACATCTTGTCTGGGTTTGTCTTTACGGGCATTGGCACTATTTTCTTGTGCCAGTACTCCAGTTATGGACATGTTCTTCATGATATACCTTTCTTTCTGGGACTGATTTTTTGCCTGGAAAGTTAACTAGTGGTGAATTTATGCAAACCATTGAACCTAATAAAAAATAAGCTTTGCAAAGCACTGCTATAGAATAGCCCAGGGTTTGGGACTAGTGGCTTTCAAAAGCAGCGTTCTAGAGGAAACCAGTAACATTAGAAGAGAGAAAAAAGTAAAGGAGATTATGTTGTAACAGCAAGTAGGTATCTGGTGTCTAACTCAAAATAGTAGGAAAGAAAATAGTACAGTGCGATGTAAAGAATGAGAACAACTACTATTACGGCAAAAGTAGTCCTATTCAATCTATCTTGATTGCTGCAAGAAAAAAAAGCTGATTATATGAAAAGACAATGGTAAAGAGGATAATATAAATTATGGTTGAAAAGATTGGTTTAGAAATAAGCCAACAAATTTGAAACACTTAAAATAAGAAGAAAAGGGGAGGACATGAGATCATCATTGAGAAACATACAGAAATGCACAGGGCAGAAATTAATGGGACATTGTCTTTCAAGGGTAGTTCTGGACGTGAATGGTAGAGCCTAGGAGCATATGATATCTAGGGCTGATAATGGAATTAGACTGGGGTGTCTTCAAGCTGAGATTGGTCCAGGAGGAAATGAGCTACAGGTCAGGTTAAGGCTCAAATTGATTTTGGTGTGCTTTTGGGCCAACTTTGGCCTAATGCAAGCTAGGGGTCTAAACAGATTCAAGTTGGTTTCAAGGCAGACTAGAGTCTAAACATGGTAAAATGAGTTGATTTGGATTGAAAGTTTTCTTCTCGGATTTGAGTTGGATCTTGAGCCAAATATGGGTATTAAATAGCTGTTTAATGGAAGTCATCAAAGGCTCAAGTTGCACAAAGGTGCCAAGGTCTCTTGGAGCCTGGGCACAAGGCGCCATGTTAGACATATGCCTTGATAAGCAAGGGCAAAAAAAATATCAATATACATATAAATAATAGGGAATAAATGATTCTAAACATATTTAACAAAGGATTACCAATTTACAAATACAAATACAAATAAAAGAACCATAAGAATTCAGATTTATACTCATACAAAGTATATGGCATTGTCAAATATCAAAAATTCAAAGATAATAATACAATAACCAGCCACAAGAAAATAACTACTTTGGCACTACGAACAAGTATGAACTACTGAACTATATGAAATTATTACACTGCAAGAAAGTATAAAGTGTTCGAAGACCAAAAGTCCAAACATGAAAGCAAACATATGTCTAATTGTCCAAGATGCAATGGCTGAAGAGGAGCAGCTGTACTGGCAGCAGGGGCAGAGGAGGAGAGTAACATGTCAGATTAAGATACTGAATGTATAAATTAGAAGTACAAGCAGGAGGAGGAGGAGGAGGACAAGGAAGCAAGTATCATATTAGATTAGCTTACCAAATATATAAATTAAAAATAGAACTATGACCAGGAGGAGGAAAAGAGTAACATGTCAGATTAAGATACTGAATGTATAAATTAGAAGTACAAGCAGGAGGAGGAGGAGGAGGACAAGGAAGCAAGTATCATATTAGATTAGCATACCAAATATATAAATTAAAAATAGAACTATGACCAGAAGGAGGAAAAGAGTAACAAACCAGATCAACAAAGTGGATATATAAATTAAAAATATGAGGAGGAGAGTAACAGACTTCATTAACATACCGAATTTATAAATTAGAGATATTAAAAATCATTTGACTTAGATACAAATATTAAAAAATGGAAGCTGAAACGTATAAATTGAGAATATAAATTGCATATTTGGCGAATGAGGATTGATTAAGATGATCCCAAATAGTTGGAGGCTTGAAGATTATGATGATGATATAAAACCATACAAAATTGAAGCAGAAAAAGGAAAATTTAAAATTCAAATCGAAAAAATATAAAAAAAAGAAATAATCAATTAAAATGTCGTAGAACTGAAAATATAAAATAAAATTTGAGAATATGTTGGCTAATATGAAGGAGGAGCACTAATTTATTCTTTCATCTTCCTCTCCTTTTTTCTGGGCAAAAGATCACTTTTGCAAGGGTGGTGTATTCTTGGTTTCTCTATTAAATGAGAGGTGAAGGTATCTCCCTGTAGTATTTGTAGAAAATCTATAGAGGGAGGAGGACAGGAGCAGCACAGCACAATCTGGCATGCCACTGTTGGTTCCTGGATGTGTTACGGGGTGCTATTACGGGGTGCTATCTGCCTAACATTAGATTGTGGATTCCAACATTGACTGCAGTGGATGATATATGTAGAAAGGTGGCATAAAATAGAACTTAATAGGTTGTAGGTAGCTTTAGTGCATGAAGACAAATCTGACTTCTTATCTCATGGAATCTTGCACGGTTGGTACACCTATAATAACTGCTTTTTTTGAATGTAGGATTTGATTTGTACAGACTGCAATCCAGGATTTGAATTCATTTGCTTGATGTATGGCATGGACTTTTGTATGTTTGCATGAGGCCAAAACCTTCACCATCACTTCAATCAAGATACGATTCAAACAGATATTATACCTTAAAAGAAGTGGTAGTGTAGTCCCCCCTCTTCCTCTTGTTCCCAGGAAGGAATATGTTGCTTTGCCAACTTCTAAGATATGAATTATGTAATATTGTATTGTTCCTCTTCCATGTTATCTTGGATTACTATATCAAATTTTAAGGATATGCATTTTGTTAGGTATTTCGGACATAGTTGAAGCGCATCTAGCAGCCATACAGAGTGTTACTTCTGATACACATGATAGCCTCCCAGAGCAGAACAAAATACAGGAGAAAGCAAGTGCAATTTCTAACCATCTCCATGCTGATCGAATTAGTGCACTAGACAAGATCCAGGATGCACTGCAGTACCTAGCATATGTAGTTCTTTCAACATCCATGCAAACTGTATGAAAATTTATCAAAATCCTTAAATGGGACCAGCTCGGATGGTTTGTTGGTCTGTACATGATTTCATTGATTTCGTGTTTCACCACTTTTTGGATACTAGTTGGATCAAGCATGTTTCCACTTGTTTGAGCTGTCAACTCTAAATTTTGTTGTGGTCTTGTGATTTTTCTCCAAGGCATTATGTCTTTAGCTTGTGACACATGGTTTCTAACTTGTGGATTGATTGCTGTTCTGATGTAAGAAACTTCTGAAACTGAACAGAATTCATCGCTTCAAGAATAGGCTTACCTGTTTGATTGACACCGTTCAGATCTTCTAGTTGAGCTTCCTGATTTGTTGGATGATCTTGGAAGTGATCCCCAAGGAGGGTTGATTTATTCCATGCATTGCACGCTGATTTTGGGCAGCAAAACACTCCGGTGTGCAGGAGTTGGCAGTCGAACCCATGATTCCCTGATGGAGAACGCCTGGTCCAAGGCTTGGCCTTGAGGCTGAGAATTTGTAGAAAGATGCCATAGGCTAGCGATGAGCTTGAACCGGACAACTGACTCTTTTTCTTTTTTATTCTTTCTACAGCAATGATAAAATGGCTCTCCTCATGATGGTTGGGTGGCCCTTTTTGTATAACAAAATGGAGTGAATGGAGGAGCTTACCGTCTGCTTGATTATATTATATATTTGTTTGTGCCTAATGGCTTTTGGATTGCAGGGATTGATGGTTTTTTTTTTCTTTTTTTTTTTTATTGAAAAAAAAAAAGGATAGGAGAGAGAAATTTCGGTGTAGCTATCTTCGTAGGTTCTCATCCCGTCAAGTAATGTTCGATGCGAGACGTTCAGATTTACGCAGTCTCTCTCTATCTAATGATGAGTAGGTTAATCTGATATCACTAAGACGCTGACTAGTAGAACATGAACAAAGGAGGATCCTCACTAAGAGGTTGGTTAGTAAAACATGAACAAAAGGAAAGATCATAATCTTTCACTCACACCAACTGTCGTGTGTGTTGCCACCTGGATCATCGTGGCATGTAGCTCTTGCATGGTATCGGGCATTGTCCTCTTTGCTTGAACTTCGGCACGTGAATCTAGTCCTACAAAAGAAAGGAGACCTAGACCGGGGATCTCGGTGAGGGTACTCCGACGGTCAAGTTAGTGGTCAAGTTAGGGGATCCCGGTGAGGATCCCGGTGGATCCCCAAGCGGTCTCCACTCTCAAAGGTTTTGAAAAGAATATTGGAGTGAGAGTTCGCATTGAGGAGCAGAGCTTGAGTGGTGGTGGCTGTGTCCACTGGGACTCTTCCGATGAGTCCCCTTGGTAGCCTTTGAGCGCTCTCTCTTGGTTCTCTTCCTGCTTGTATTTTCTTCCTTACGTTGCTTGCCCCTTTTGAAGGCTTTTTGAAGTTTCTTATAGACAGAAGGTCCTGACTGTGACCAGACCTAGGCTAGCTCTTTCCCTCCCCTCTTGGGGGGGGGGAAGGGCATTGATAGGTCTGTGACCGGTAGTGCTTGGGGAGTGGGCGTGCAGGAGCACACGTTCTCTTCATGGCAGGAAGTTACGTCGTGGGCTCTAACGCCCTGGTAGGATGCCGTGTTTAAGGAAACCTGGCAGGGCAGGGTGCTGTCCCTTCTCCACCCTAGGCCAGCCCCCTCCTTCCCCTCTCTGGGGGGTACCAGAAGGGTCTACAACCGGTAGTGCCTGGGCGTGCAAGAGCACACGTTCTCTTTATGGCAGGAAGTTATGCCGTGGGCTCTGACGCCCTGGCAGGACGTCGTGTTCGGGGAAACCTGGCAGGACAAGGTGCGGTGGTAGATGCTCCAAGGTTTGAATTCCTTGTAGTAGACTTCTCCTTTGGGGTGGTGCAGACGGTTGGTAGGAGGATGCTATGCCCTGAGTGGAGCATCCTTTCCCAACTTGTGTTAACATTGATCTGAAGGGGTCCTGATACCCCAGCGAAGTGCTCCCTCGTAGGTCGGCGTGCTCCTTTGTAGGTCTCAGGTGGTGCGTCTCTGCCTGGTGGAGGGTTGGTATCCTCCTGCGCACTCCCCCTTGATTCCTGAGGTGTTGTTGACTTTAGCCAAGGGATTGAACTCATGCCGGTAGCCTTTTGGGTTGAGGGGAGCTTGACTTCAGCCGGGTGCTCGACTTTGGGGGAGCCATCCCAGCAGAAGGGCTCGAGGAGAGGGAGTTCGACTTCGACCGGGTGCTCGACCTTGGAGGAGCCATCCTGGCGGAAGGGCTCAAGGAGAGGGAGCTCGACTTCGGCTGGGTGCTCGACCTTGGGGGAGCCACCCCGGTGGAAGGGCTCGAGGAGAGAGAGATCGACTTCGACCGGGTGCTCGATCTTGGAGGAGCCATCCCGACGGAAGGGCTTGAGGAGAGGGTGCTCGACTTCGGCCGGGTGCTCAACCTTGGGGGAGCCATCTTGGCAAAAGGGCTTGAGAAGAGGAAGCTCGACTTTGGCCAGGTGCTCAACCTTGGGGAGCCACCTCAATGGAAGGGCTCGAGGAGAGGGATTGCCGTGGCAATCTCTGCCAGCATGGCCACCAGCTGGATCCAAGGGGGACTCCACGTCAGTGATCTTGCTACATCAGTTGGCCCCCACTCCCAAGTCTTGATTGTTGCCACTTGGATCGTCGTGGCCCGCAGCTCCTACGTGGTGCCGGGTTGTGCCTCCTTCGCCTGGTATCCGACCGTGTGCCCGGTCCTGCAAAAGAAAGGAGACCCGGGCTGGGGATCCTGGCGAGGGCACTCCGATAGTCAAGTCAGTGGGACGATCTAGGGAAATAGATCCTCCGAGGTGGATCCCAAGCTGGTCTCCACTCTTAGAGGTTTAGAAAGGAAAGAACGGGATAAGAATTTTGGTGGAGGAAGTGAGCTCAAGTAATGGCGGTTGTGTCCGTGGAGACTCTTCCAACGATTTCTTTGGTAGCCTCAGAGTGCTCTCTCTTGCTACTTCTTTCTCTACCTGTTCTTGCTTACCTCCTTCAAAGGCCCTCTCTTTTTCTTATGGATGGAAGGTACTACCCGTTATCAGTCTCAAGTCCACCCTCACCCTCCTCCCCTCCCTCGGGGATGCTGTGAGGTCACTGGTGGGTGGTCTTTGGGGATCGTGCCTGAGCCCCTTCTTCACAGCCGAAAGTTATACCGCAAGCTCTGACGCCCTGGTAGGATGTCCTGTTCAGAAAAATTTGGCAGGGCCTTGATCTGAGGGTAGAGGCACTAGGACTCGAGCCCTTCGGTGCAACCCTCTTCTTTGAGGTTGTGCAGATGGTCGGTAGAGGGGCGCGGCGCCTCGAGTGGCGCGGCATCTCGAGTGGCGCATCCTTTCCCAACTGGTGTAAACGGTGGCTTGAAGAGGGACCTAGGCATCCCGACGAGATGGCTCCCCATCGGTCGGCGCGCTCTCCCTTCATAGGCTTTGGATGGCGTGCCACTTCCCACTTGGCATACTGGCTTCATGGCTGACCTTGACCTTGGGTCGATCTCGAGCTAGACACCCCTTCTTAGTCAAAGGGCACATGGCTCGAGGGAGCTTGACTTCGATCAGGAACTCGACCCTGAGGGAGTCACCCTGGTGAAAGGGCTCGAGGCCTGAGGAGCGAGAGCTTGACTTCAACCAGGGGCTCAACCCTGAGGGAGCCACCCTGGTGGAAGGGTTCAAGGCTTGAGGAGCGGGAGCTTGACTTCAGCCGGGGGCTCGACCCTGAGGGAGCCACCTCGGTAGAAGGGCTCAAAGTTCGAGGAGCAGGAGCTCGACTTTAGTCGGGGGCTCGACCCTGAGGGAGCCATCCCGATGGAAGGGCTTGAAGCTCGAGGAGCGAGAGCACGACTTTGGCCGAGGGCTCCACCCCGGTGGAAGGGCTCAAGGCTCAAGGAGCGGGAGCTCAACTTCGACCGGGGGCTCGACCTTGAAGGAGCCACCCCGGCAAAAAGGCTCAAGGCTCGAGGAGCGAAGCGGGAGCTCAACTTTGGCCGGGGGCTCGACCCTGAGGGAGCCACCCGAGTTGAAGGGCTCAAGGCTCGAGGAGTGGGAGTTCGACTTCAGCTGGGGGCTCGACCCTGAGGGAGCCACCCCGATGGAAGGGCTCAAGGCTCGAGTAACGAAGTGAGAGCTCGACTTCGGCTGGGGGCTCGACTCTGAGGGAGCTACCCTGGCGGAATGGATCAAAGCTTGAGGGGCGGGAGCTCGACCTCGGCCGAAGGCTTAACCCTGAGGGAGCCACCCAGCGGAAGGGCTCGTGGCTCATGGAGCGAAGCTGACACGACGATCATTGCCAGTGTGACTTCCTCTTGGATTTGAGGAGGACTTCATGTCAGCGGTCTTGCCACATCATTTGCACCCCACTTCCAAGTCCCGGTGGAATGTGGTGCTCAGGGCGAAGGAAGTTATTGCGGAGCTGATGTGGAAGAGTGGGAATCTGGTGCCATTAAGTGCCACGATCACCGTCGCTTCGTGAATCGCTTCTTGAAGCCAATGCGGGGGTGCACCTCAGCAAGTTCGAGAAAGCATGATGGTTGGTGTTGGGCCCAAGGTGGTTTCCAGTGCATCGAGGCATCGTCCTTTGGCTATCCGTCACACGTGGCGCCCATTTGACGGTGAAAGTTCTGAAAAGGCGTACGATTATTTCCTGGCCTTTTTGAAAAAGGAGGAGACTTTCCTCAAACTATCTCTTTTGATTTCTCCATGCTCGTAGACGGCTAAAGTCTCTTCCCTTCTCAGGCTATCCTTTCCCTCCAAGGCAACCAGGTTAGTCTTCCCTCTTCATCATCTTCTTCTTCTTCGGCGGGTCAAGTCCTTCCTTAGGTCCTTCAGCCCTTTAGCTTTCGTTTTCTCCCTTCTCTTCTATCTTGGATGGCTTCGTCGGGTTGGATCCATTGTCTTTCTACCAACCCCGATAAGGCAAGGCCCTCTCGGGTGAGGACTCCGTCTCCATCTTCTGATGAGGAGGATGAAGTTTCTCTCCAAATCCATAGGGATCCCCGTCCCAGTGGAATAGTTATAAAAGGACCCAGGGTACCCCCTTCTGTTCCCTCTGCTCCTGCAGCTACACCTTCTGCCCTCACACCTTCTTTCGTACCCTCTGGTTTGACTGGTCCCTCCGGCATTACCTCGACGATGACCAGGGAAGACCTTTCCTTGATTCGGGATACTTACGGGATTTCGGCCTCCATCCGGCTCTCGATCCTGGGGTTAGGGGAATAGGTCACTTCCAGTAGCCCGGGTCGAATTGCTCTCTATGAAGAGTTCCTCCTTGGGGGATTTCGTCTACCCTTACACCCTTTCTTCCTTTCATTCCTCAACAACTACTGGCTTGTCCCTGCCCAATTAGCTCCAAACGTTGTCAGGGTTATCATCAGCTTCATAATCTTTTGTCACTTTCACGGGCTCGTCGCCTGTTTCTCTTTGTTCAGGGCTTTTTTCACCCTGAAATGCCATCCAACCGATGAAGGGTGGTAGTTTCTTTCTCCTTGCCTGAAGGGCATAAAATTTGTCCTCCCTTCTTCCATCAAAGGATGGAAGAGCATATACTTCTTCGCTTTGTTAGAAGGAGTAGATTGGGTCTGAAGTGATCCGGACTGGGCCCCAAATCGTAACTCCCAGGTGGAGGCCTCCGATAGGGAAGTGTATGACCATCTTGTCTTTGACGAGATCCCTTCTCTTGAGGTTCTGTTATCGGAGCGGAACCTATTTGATGCCGGGGTCAGCCCAATCCGGGAGTTAGGTGAGCCTCTTGAGTTGCACCTTTTCTTCCCCACGAGTCCTTTCAGATCAGAGGTTGACCCATATTCTTCTCCTTTCCACAGGCATGAAATTCTTCGTAGACCAGCCCCTGCAGTCCACTTAGAAGAAGAGTGCATCATCCGAGCCTAGGGAGGCCCCACCGAAGAGGGCCAGGGCGGAGCCCAACCAGGGGTCCGGGCCCGTCGTGTCTTCTGGGTCAGAGGGAAGAGCGACCGGATCAGCCTTCAAGTCTCCTGGCAGCAGGTCCACCTTCCGGCTCGGAGACCTGGTGGGACCGTGCAGACCCGGTCTACTGCCTCCATCGAGGTCAATATCCTAGATGTCATTGAGATGGACACAGAGAGGGAAATTGGGAGGGAGTGGCCTCCACCGCCACCGGTGCCATTGGCCACGGTGGTGAACCCCCCATCAATGGTCGAGGTGCCCCCGGTGTCCTTGCCTCTGGGCGCTTTGATAGCTACGGCATCGTCAAGATCTGGGACCCTGCGGGCACCGATCGAGGTGCCATTGAATGTGTTGGCTATCCAAGACTGCACGCTGGTGGAGCAAATGATGGACTTCGTTGTCCAATCGCGTGACCATCGTAAGAGGGTAGGCAGGCAGCTGGTGGAGGCCATCCTTTTCATCCTTCCCCACTTCTTCACGATAAGTCCTTCTTATGATCTGTCTTTAGTTGGAATGCCATGGTTGACACTCTCGTTGATGCAGGTCGGGACCAACATTCTTCTGATCCAGGATTATTGCACTCAGTGGGCGAAGAGGGAGGCCCAGCAATAGCGGCAGATCTAATCCTTGGGGGTCGAGGCCAAGGCGCAGACTAAAAGAGGGCTTGGTCAGTGGAAGAAAAGAACAAGACCCTCCAAACGGAGGTGCTTAGGGAAGAGAAGCGGGCTAGGGACTTCGAAGTGTCCCTGGCCGTAAAGAAAGATTGATCCATTCGTCGAGTGGAGGAGTCCGCAGCGGAGGTGGCTCGATTAAAAGGGTGGTCTCAAACCCCCCAATCCCATCTAGATGCGGCACTGTCTCGGGCATCGACGACAGAGGAGAAGGTGGCTGGGGTGGTGGCGTTGATGGAGGCTACCAAGAAGGAGGTCGCCAAAGCAGTGCCGAAGTTCAGGGCCTCAGCAGTGTTCGTCGATGAGGTCCAAGATGTTAGGAATTGTATCCCAAAGCTAATCATCTAGGCTGTAGATGGTTGTGCAACTCATGTATATGTATGGATTATTGAATTGAATAAAAGGTTTATTCTGATTGTTCATCACATGTCATCTTCCTAATTGAACTCTTATGTGATGATGTTCTTTGAGCTACCTTGTATGTGATGTAGAGAGGATGCATCGTATAGTTCATAAATTGGTTCGCAACCAAAGGATACGCTATTTCAGGATGATGGTGTATCAAGAGTAGGTCGTTGATGTCATATCTGTTGGTTGTCCTCTTAACCAAGTAGCATGGAGATGCTGGTATATTATCAGGTGTTGTGTTTGACATTTCACTGAACGTGACTCTCATGCAGGATTCTCTTTCTGTCGAAGAGGAGTCTTGTATTAGAATATAGACATGAATTATTTCTCTGACTTGAGATCATTATGGCAGCTTGCAAGCAACTCACTGTGTTTAGGTGCCGGATTACCCGGATTTCTGATCCGGTGATGGAAGGTTGGTGGGTACAGTCAAATACTTGTATAGCGATAGTAGGATCGAGAAAGGATTGACCTCTTCAAATGATTTGGATTGAATACTTAATATGCCTCAATTGAGAAAGACCTTGGCTAGGGCATTCCTTGTAAGGAGTTACAGGAATTCATTATTTGAGACATATTGAGATGGATTGATTAGGGTTGGGCGGTTTAACCCTATGCCATCCGGAGCATTAGGAGGTTCAAGGAATAAGTTCAGTGCTATTCCATATTCAACAGGTTCATGTTGCTCTGCAATTTTTCAACCTATCTGGATGCTGGGTGTCATTGCTAGATGGCGACTTTGGTTGGTACTGAAAATATTCCCGTGCTATCGGTTTAGTGTTTGAACTTGAGGGGTCGCACACATTAGGGGCTTAAGTAACTAATCAGTAAATCAATTTGGACCTAATTATAAGTATTATAATTAAGATATGACCTAATTAATTATGGATTAATTGTTAATTTAATTAAATTAGATTTAACTTAATCTTAATTAATCCAAATTATGTTGGGTCAATAGCCTTTTCAAAATAGGTTTGATTGGATTTAAATCTAGCTTTTGATTTGAGTATCAAATCAATTTGAAATGGACCATGAGTCAGAGCCCAGTTGGATTGGAACTCTCTCTCCATATCTCTCCCTCTCTCCTTGTTTCCACACGCCAATGAGTTTTCATGAATGAAGAGGAATGACATGAGGAAACCAAGTCTCCTCTTATTTATGACTTGGAAAGTTTCTTAAATCTTGTGTTCACGCTAGTCTCCTCCCATTTTTGACTTTGTAAACCCTTCATTGTTTTGTCATGATAAATGAGGGTGGTGACATGGAATGGAAAATTTGACTTTGTCATGAAAGAGGAGAAGTGGGAAGAAATTCTTCCATGTGAAAACAAGAAAAGACTTAAGAAGGGTTTTCATGAGGTGTGAAAGTATTAAAAGGGAGAACTTTTTTTTATTCTTTTTAAATGCCTTCATACACTTAGTCTTATGCCATTAATGAGGATGTGAGCTATATAAGGAGGGAGGGGGTGGCTGGCCAAGCATGAAGGAATGCTTGAGTGAGTGAAGAGAAGGGGAGAAGGGAATGAAAGATTTTTCATCCACTTGGGTGTGTGAGGGTCTTTAGGCATTATGCTACCAAAGGTTCCCTCATCCTTCCATTCATTCTTTCTTCTTCTCTTAGTCTTTCTTCCAAGTGTTGAGAGGTTATTTAGATAAGAGTAAGAAGAGAAAAGGAGGTCTTAAATCTTGCAAAGGCTAGTTTGCAAGATATCGATCGGCATAGCTTTTGAAGCAAGGCCGATTTGATGAAAGAGGAGAGGGCTGCAAGAATCTAGCAATCCAGTATCCTCTACGACTCTGCTATGACAAGCCCTGTGTAGATACCAGCAGAGGAAGGACGCTTGTGCTGCTGGTAGAGCTCTGTGGTCCTCATTACAGTACTGTGCTTGGCGATGATTATCACTTTGCAGAGGCCCTTGTTCACCCAGGAGTAGTACTATCCAGAGCTGCTGGTGATTTCTTGGTGATCGTCGTCCAGGTACACTTTTAGATTATATGTTAGACATATTGTTATTTGCCATATCATTGTATGGTTATGTGAATAGTTCCATATTTCATACTATGGATACATGATTTTATATTTACATTACTTTAGATACATCTAGATATTGGTAGGGGCTTGTGTTAATTAGATTAACATCTATAGATAAAATGATTTTATCACTTTCCACTGCTGCATGTCTTTAGAAAAGTTTTAAAACTCATGTATCATCCCTAAGAATTGTTTCTTACAGTGGTATTAGAGCCAGGTTATGTATGCATCTAGTTTAAAATTTTTATGAAATCGGTTTGATTTCCTTCATATAGTACTCGGATTAAGGTGGATTCGCCATGGCCATCCAGTCATAGGAGAGAAGCATGGTTTAAAGACCATCTCTTCCCATTCCAAGGGGTTCTCCTATGGCGTGTAGGGGTGCCGCTGCGTCATGACCTTATAAAAAAGAAAGTGAGGAATTTAATGGATTAAAATTATTTTAATATATGATTTATAGATCATAACTATGTTTAGATAAGATCTAAAAGAAGTTTGATCTAAAACTTTAAAAATATTTCAAATAGTGTGATACACTTAATTGGGAATTAAGATGTATAATTTTAAGATTTAGGATATGATTTTAATCTTAAGTCATGATTCATAAATCATAGGTTGAATGGGTTAGCTGGAATTGGGTCCTTAAATGGGTTAGACCTTGGTTTAGATGAATGGATTAAATAGAGAAAAGACTAATCAAAAGTTGAATTAGGTCTATCCTCTATAGATCTCTCTAATAGTTAGTTATATTAGTCCATATATCTAAATGGACTTGATTCATGACTTCGTGGTGAGCCTGGATCTTTAGGTTAGTTTGATTAAGTCTGATAAACCACTTGGTGTCTAAGGTAAGTTTGACAGTTGTGAACAAGGTTCTTTGGGGCTAACTCTTACCTGGCCAACTCATGGTTGGTGTCTAAGGCAAGAGGCTTACCTGGCATAACCCATCCTTTGATCCTACTTACTTGGCTAATATGGTGAGTCAGATTAAATTAGACTATCTATTGATTCAAGTTGACCCATGTCAACTAAGGTTAATCAGTCTGACTGGTTTATAGGTGCCCATGGATCAAATTGATCTAGAAACCCTCTAAGTATTTGGTGGGAGTTTTCTTGATCAAGGTCCATGTCTTCATCTCAAATGTCATAAAATTGAAATCTTCTAGATTATTAGGTCCATAAAATAACCAAGTTATGAGATAGCCTGAGTCTTAGCTTTCCATTAAGTTAAATTGGCAATGAGTCCATAAGTTGGGTGATCATCGACAGTTCCAAAGAATGGGTGGCCATCAGGTGAGTGGGATTGCCATTCAACATATGATGGCTCAGTGCGACTATCTTAACACGTGGTCAGGTGGGTCGGCCAAAGTCGGACTTGATCATGGGTTAGTTAGAAGCATTGAATTTGATCATGTTAATTGTTGGACCTAACCAGGACCTTCAATAGGAGGCCCAAAGGTCGATTGTGAGGACCCCTGAGCAAAATAATTACTAGGAATTGCTTGGAGAAGCAATTGGTATTATACCTACCTTTATATGCATTTGGATTGGCCGACCAAAGTCGGGCTCATATATAGTCTATTGGATCCTAGTACCCGCTAAAGGATAAATGTTATTCTTCGGATTGGAGTGTAGAGGCTACCAGTCTGAATAAAATAGTGGAAGAAACCTTTAGACTAAAATCTATGTCTTTAGGATTTTTAAAATAATTCATATACTGATAGGTCTTGTTCTCCTTTTTCAGATAATGTCGACCACTTTGTCGCTCCGATCATTATTAGATAATGACAAACTTTTGGACCCAACTTCGATAACTAGTATCGAAAACTCAGGATAGTCTTGGAGCACAAGCGAATCCTTTATGTGATAACGGATTCGGCACTTGAGATCTCGGCCCCTAATGCTCATGGCACTGTCAAGGACACTTACCAGAAGTGGATTTCTGACCGCACCACGGTGCATTGTATTATGTTGGCTGCAATGAACAACGAGTTCAGTTGCAAGTTCGAGGAGGCCTAGCCAGAAGAAATTCTTCAAAAGTTGAAGGAGTCTTTTGGCACTCCGGATGATACGGATAGATATCGGATCTCTTTCGCCATCTATAACATGCGTATGCATGATGGAGCTTCAGTGACTGATCATGTAATGTACATGATCGAGTTATTTGAGTGTTTGGACAAACTCGAATGTCCTTTGCATGAGTAGCTTGGCAAGGATGCGATTCTAAATTCTCTGCCCCCTTCCTACCAGATCTTTCTTGATAATTTCAGAATGAATAAGCTTGCAGTAAACTATCATGAGATGTTAGGGTTACTGCAGACTTATGAGAGAGACCATAACCTCAACAAGGGGCTAGTGAATCTGGTGGGAGGTTCTGGAGCAGGACGTCGTCCCTTTGGAAAAAGGAAGAAGAAGAAAAAGAATAAGAAGGTGTTTAGTGCTGGGCTAAGTCAGACTAGGAGGGTAAAGGCTGACAAGAGTAAGGCAGAGTGCTTCTGCAAGAAACCGGATCACTGGAAGCGGAACTGTTCTTCTTACCTTGCAACTCTGGATCCGAATAGGCAAAGGATGGGAAAGCAGCAAGGTGTTGCTGGTCAAGGTATTTATATGATGAATCCTTATAGTTTCTCTATTTATGATACTACTAGCTGGGTATTGGATACCAAAAGTCCTTACCATATTTGTAATTCTTTGCAGGGACTTCAAGTTAGTAGGGGATTCGAAAGTGGTGAAAGGTTTCTGAACGTTAGGAATGGAAGTCAAGCTCCAGTTCTGGTGTTGGAACTGTTTCTTTGTATTTTGAATCTTGTACAGTCATTCTTAATGAATGTCAATTTTGTCCTTTTTTAGTAAATACCATTTCTGTAGGCCTATTGGCCAATGATGGTTTTGAATTATCAATAAAAGGAAGATATTTGCTACATCACTTTGAATGGTTCTAATGTGATGAATGGACAATTGAAGAATGGCATATATGTACTGTCACAGCCCGTTACTGTATTATACATTGCTAATAAATGCCTTAGGATAGATGAGGTCAGTGATATTTATCTCTGGCACTGTAGGCTAGGTTATATAAACAAGAACAGGATAAATAAGTTAGTTGGAGAAGGTCTCCTAGATCTCACTAAGAGTGAATCCTTGCCAACTTGTGAATCTTGTCTTCTTGGAAAAATGACCAAGTCACCTTTTACTGGAAGGGGTGAAAGAGCCAGTGATATTCTAAGTCTGGTACATACTGATGTATGTGGACCTATGAATATCAGTGCAAGAGGTGGATATAGTTATTTCATTACGTTTACAAATGACCTTTCGACATACGGTTATGTCTACCTCATGAGACAAATCTGATATATTTGAAATGTTCAAACGTTATCATAATGAAGTTGAAAAACAAACTGGAAAGTTTATTAAAGCCCTGCGATCAGATCGAGATGGTGAATATCTTTTTAGTGAGTTTCTGACTTATCTTGAGGAGAATGGAATTCTTTCTCAATGGACTCTCTCAGGGATGCCTCAGTTAAATGGTGTTTGAAAGGAGGAATGGAACTCTGTTGGACATGGTTCGATCCAGATGGGCTTAGCTAGTGTGCCTAAATCCTTTTGGGGATTTGTTCTAGAGTCAGCGTCCTACCTTCTGAATAGGGTTCCAAGGAAGTTCGTTGACAAAAGACCATATGAGATATTGATTGGACGGAAGCCGACTCTCTCTCACCTTCGGGTTTGGGAATGTCCAGCTTATGTTAGACGTTTGGAGATGAACAAACTAGACCTAAGTCTAATAGGTGTCTTTTTGTTGGGTATCCTAAAGAATCCAAAGGGTATTATTTCTATCTGCCTGAGGAACAAAAGTTGTTCGTCAGTCTTAGGCCAACCTTTTTAGAAATGGAGTACCTTGGTGAAGGCACTCAAGCTATTGAGGTTGAACTTGGGGAAGTTCAACAGATAGAATAACCTTCTCACTCTAAGACTACTATAGAATCGGATTTGATTAGATCAGATCTAGAGCCCATAGTGCAGCCATTAAGGAGATCTGGTAGAGTACCATGTCAACTGGACAGATACTACGATTTCTTGGTCTAGGACAGTGATCCTATTGAACTCGATGAGAACAATGAGGATCCAATCACCTATATGGATGCAATGACAAGGTCTGATTCTGAATCATGGCTGGGAGCCATGAAATTCGAAATGAAGTCCATGGAAATCAACAATGTATGGACATTGGTTGATCCATCTGAAGGGATAAAATTCATTGGGTGTAAATGGATCTTTAAGCGAAAGCGGGGCACAGATGGGCGGGTGGAGACCTATAAAGCCCGTCTGGTTGCAAAGATGTATCGTCAGTGTTATGGTATTGACTATGACGAGATGTTTTCTCCTGTGACAATGCTCAAGTCCATTTGGATTATTCTTGCTTTAGCAGCATATTTAGATTATGAAATCTGGCAAATGGATGTCCGAACAGCTTTCCTAAATGGTGAGCTGGAAGGAGAGGTATATATGATGCAGCCTGAAGGGTTCACATCCACAGATAAGTCTAAAGTATGCAAGCTTCAAAGGTCCATCTATGAATTGAAGCAGGCTTCTCGGAGTTGGAACATGCGCTTTGATAAATGTATCAAGATGTATGGCTTCGTTAGGAATGGAGAGGAACCTTGTATATATAAATAGGCAAACAATTCTGTAGTTATATTTCTTATTTTGCATATGGATGACATTCTCCTAATCGGAAATGACATTCCAGCATTACAAGGAATGAAGGTCTGGCTTTCGTCTCAATTCTCTATGAAAGATTTGGATGAAGCCTCATTCATACTAGGTATGAAGATCTATAGAGATAGATCTAAGAGGCTTCTGGGACTGTCCTAATCTATGTACATAGACACTGTGTTAAAGCGTTCAGCATGAAAAATTTCAAAAGGGGCTATCTTCCCATAGGTCATGGAATTAATCTTTCCAAGAAGGATTGTGTGACAACTCTGGAGAAAAGAGAGCGTATGAGTAAGATTCCATATATTTCGGTAGTGGGTTTTATTATGTATGCTATGCTATGTACTAGATCAGATGTGACATACTCACTAAGGGTAGTGAGCAGATACCAGTCTGATCCAGGTGAAACTCAATGGAAAGTTGTTAAGAGTATCCTTAAGTATTTGAGAAATATTAAGGACCAATGGCTTATTTATGAAGATTCTGACTTAAAACTTGTGGGGTACACTGACTTCAATTTTCAGTCAGACAGAGATGATAGCAAAAATATGTCTGGTTTTGTGTTTATCTTTAACGGTGAAGCTGTCTACTGGAAAAGTTTCAAGCAGCATACAATGGCTGATTCTATTTGCGAGGTAGAGTATATTATGGCATCAGATGCAACAAATGAGGATGTGTAGTTACAGAAGTTCCTAGGCAAGCTGGGAGTGGCACCTTCCTTAGATGGCCCTATTCCAGTATATTGTGACAGCACTGGAGCTATAGCTCAAGCCAAAGAGCCGAAATCATATAAGCGGACAAAACATATTCTGCATCGCTATCACCTTGTCCGGGAGATCATTGAACAAGGTGACATCGATCTTTTGAAGATCGATGGAAAGGAGAACTTGGCCGACCCCTTTACTAAAGCTGTTGGAATTCAAGAGTTCGACGACTGCAAATGGAAGTTGGGAATTAGATTCTGTTTCGATTGGCTTTAGTCCAAGAGGGAGTTGTTGAGAATTGTGTCCCAAAGCCAATCATCTAGGCTGTAGATGGTTGTGCAACTCATGTATATGTATGAATTATTGAATTGAATAAAAGGTTTATTCTAGTTGTTCATCATATGTCATCTTTCTAATTAAACTATTGTGTGATGATGTCCTTTGAGCTATCTTGTATGCGATGTAGAGAGGATACGTCGTATAGTTCATAAATTGGTTCGCGACCAAACGATATGCTGTTTCAGGATGATGGTGTATCGAGAGTAGATCGTTGATATCATATCTGTTAGTTATCCTCTTAACTAAGTAGCATGGAGATGCTGGTATGCCATCAGGTGTTGTGTTTGACACTTCATTGAACGTGACTCTCATGCGGGATTCTCTTTCTGTTGAAGAGGAGTCTTGCATTAGAATATGGACATGAATTATTCCTCTGACTTGTGATCACTATGACAGCTTGCAAGCAACTCATTGTATTTAGGTGCGGGACTACTCGGATTTCTGATCCGGTGATGGAAGGTTGGTGGGTACAGTCAAGTACTTGTGTAGCGATAGTAGGATCGATAAAGGATTGACCTCTTCAAATGGTTTGGATTGAATACCTAATATGCCTCAATTGAGAAAGACCTTGGCCAGGGCATTCATTGTAAAAAGTTACAGGGATTCTTTGTTTGAGACATATTGAGATGGATTGATTAGGGTTGGGCAGTTTAATCCTATGCCATTTGGAGCATTAGGAGGTTCAAGGAATAAGTTCAGTGCTATTTCATATTCGACAAGTTCATGTTGCTCTGTAATTTTTCAACATATCTGGATGTCGGGTGTCATTGCTAGATAGCGACTTTGGCTGGTACTGGAAATGTTCCTTTGCTATCGGTTCAGTGTTTGAACTTGAGGGGTCGCACACATTAGGGGCTTAAGTAACTAATCAGCAAATCAATTTGGACCTAATTGTAAGTGTTACAATTAAGATATGACCTAATTAATTATGGATTAATTGTTAATTAAATTAAATCAGATTTAATTTGATTTTAATTAATCCAAATTATGTTGGGTCAATAGTCTTTTTGAAATAGATTCAATTGGGTTTAAATCTGGCTTTTGATTTGAGTGTCAAATCAATTTGAAATTGGACCATGAGTCAGAGCCTAGTTGGAATGGGACTCTCTCTCCATATCTTTCCCTCTCTCCTTGTTTCCACATGCCACATGGCATGAGTTTTCATGAATGAAGAGGAATGACATGAGGAAACCAAGTCTCCTCTCATTTATGACTTGGAAAGTTTCTTAAATCTTGTGTTCACACTAGTCTCCTCCCATTTTTGACTTTGTAAATCCTTCATTATTTTGTCATGATAAATGAGGGTGGTGACATGGAATGGGAAATTTGACCTTGTTCATGAAAGAGGAGAAGTGGGAAGAAATTCTTCCATGTGAAAACAAGAAAAGACTTAAGAAGGGTTTTCATGAGGTGTGAAAGCATTAAAAGAGAGAACTTTTTCTTATCCTCTTTAAATGCCTTCATACACTTAGTCTTATGCCATTAATGGGGAGGTGGGCTATATAAGGAAGGAGGGGGTGGCCAGCCAAGCATGAAGGAATGCTTGAGTGAGTGAAGAGAAGGGGAGAAGGGAATGAAAGATTTTTCATCCACTTGGGTGTGTGAGGGTCTTTAGGCATTATGCTACCAAAGGTTCCCTCTCCCTTCCATTCATTCTTTCTTCTTCTCTTAGTCTTTTTTCCAAGTATTGAGGGGTTATTTAGATAAGAGTAAGAAGAGGAAAGGAGGTCCTAAATCTTGCAAAGGCCAGTTTACAATATAGAAGACAGAAGCCGGTCTAGTTGTCGATTGGCACAGCTTTTGAATCAAGGCCGATTTGCTGAAAGAGGAGAGGTCTGCAAGGATCTAGCAGTTCAGTGCCCTCTACGACTCTGCTACGACAAGCCCTGTGTGGATACTAGCAGAGGCAGAATGCTTGTGCTATTGGTAGAGCTCTGTGGTCCTCATTACAATACCGTGCTTGGCAGTGATTATCACTTTGCAGAGGCCCTCATTCACCCAGGAGTAGTACTGTCTGGAGATGCTGGTAATTTCCTGGTGATCATCATCTAGGTACACTTTTAGATTATATGTTAGACATATTGTTCTTTGCCATATCATTGTATGGTTATGTGAATAGTTCCATATTTTATACTATGGATATATGATTTTATATTTACATTACTCTAGATGCATCTAGATACTGGTAGGGGCTTGTGTTAATTAGATTAACATCTATAGATAAAATGGTTTTATCACTTTTCGCTACTGCATGCCTTTAGAAAAGTTTTAAAATGCATGTATCGCCCCTAGAAATAGTTCCTTACACAGGAGGCTGCATGGACTCCATCAAGGGGTGCGAGGTCTACAAATCTTAGGTGGTGCAGGCCTTTCCGGAGTTGAAGCTGGATGAGATCATCATCCCCGGAGCTTCAGGCAAAAGCCCTAGGGAGGCAGGGACTCCAGCAGAGGTGATCGAGGCAGAGCCTGCAATCACCGAGCAGACAGCTCTGCCCATAGAGGTGCAGGCAAAGGTCCAGGAGGATGCCGGCGTGCCCGCTCGCCGTCCCGGGAAGGAGCCAGCGGTGCAGTAACTTTAGTGCTAAGGACCTTTTCTTAGTATATTTTTCAAGCTCCTTATACCTAGGAATTTCCCTTTTCTTTTGGCACCACTTGGCCTGTCAGGGGTTCTTTACTGATGTAACTACTCTGCTCCATTCCAATGAAGTTGCTTTCCTTTCATCAAATTTCTGTGTTGCTCATACTTGAAAGTTTTCCTCTTCTTTTTGCACCGCCTTGCCTGAGGACCAAACTTTGCCGCGGCCACTTGTTCGGGGGTCTCCAAGCTCTGGTACTTCTTCGAGAGGCCTTCAAGGTAGCAAATATTTTAGAAAGAACTTAGGAGTTCTGTGGGTTACCTTCACTATGTCGGGATCCTTGCCGGAGGGCCCCAGTCATTTGCCAGGGCTGGGTGCCCTTCTTAGGGACTTCCCAGCCATGTCATAAGTTGATGGATAAGTAGAGGGGGCCTAAGAGGCCCGAGAGATCATTCCCGCTGGCCCGGGATACCATCAAGTTGGCAGATTTGGCTTGAGAAGTCTTAGAATTTCCATTATCGGTCCAGGGTCCGGTTGGCGAAATGCGGAGCTTCTGAAATGCCTTGGCTTGCCGTCGCCAAACTGGGGTCCAGTTGTAAAGTGTGGGGCTTCTGGAGTTTCCCGACTTGTCTTCGCTGGACTGAGAGTCCAGTGGATAGAGTAGATGACTTTTGGAGTTTCCTGGCTTGCCGTCGTAGGACTTGGAGTCTGGCAAATAGATCGCAGGGCTTCTGGAGTTTCCCAGCTTTTCATCGCAGGACTTGGAGTCCAGCGGATAGAGTGTGGGGCTTCTGGAGTTTCCTAGCTTGCCGTCACCGAATTGGAAGTTCGACGGATAGAGTGCGGGGCTTCTAGAGTTTCCCGGCTTGCCGTCATAGGACTTGGAGTCCAATGGATAGAGTGCGGGGCTTCTGGAGTTTCCTTTTTCTTGTCTCAGGCGAAGTGTCGATACTTGAACAGGAAGTATCGATACTTGGGTTTCGTGAGCCGACACTTGGCCTTGTAAGTGTCGACTCACGGATGTGTGCCAGAAATCTAGCATTCTGTTTTTCCTGTCTCAAGCTAAGTGTCGATACTTGACCAGGAAGTGTCGACACTTGGCAACAGAATGCAGAAAATAGTGAGTTCAAATTTTGTTTTATTATAAATTCATTTTACATTTGTAAATTAAAATTGTTTTAATTTAATTTAAGGCTATTGAACTTAATTTTGAATTAAGAATGACTAAGAACTCTAGGAATATGATTAAAAGATTTTAAGTCATTTCAATAAGCCTTAAGGGTCATGGGTTAGCTTCTATTAGGTCCTTGATTGGGTTATACCTAAGTTTAAATGCATTGGACTAATTAGAGAACTAATCTAGTCAAATGTTGAATTAGGATTTTTTCTCTAGATCTCTCTAATAGTTAGATTGATTAGTCCATAATCTAAATGGATCTAATTTGTGGCTTAGTGGAAAGCCGAGTCTTTAGGCTAGTCTAATCGAGTCTGATAAATCGATTGGTGTCGAGGTAAGTTTGGCATTGTGATCATTGTTCTTTGGGGCTACCTCTTACCTGGCCAACTCTGTTGGTGTCTAAGGCAAGATGGTTAATGGCAGAACCCAACCCATGATCTCACTTACCTGGCCAATGTGGTCGATCCGGATTGATTAGATAGCTCATTGACTCGTGTTAACCCTTGTCACCCAAGGTTAATCAGTCTTGACTGATTTTAGGTGCCCGTGGATCATTTGTTATGAGTAACCCTCCTTGTTTCCTAATTTGGTCAGCGGGAGGTTGATCCATGTCTTCTCATCTCTTCATCTGTCATATTATTTAAAAACCCTCTAAATTATTAGGTCCTTAAAAGGACAAAGTTATAAGAATAACCTAATCCTAGCCTTCCATTAAGTGGGATGGTAATGGGTTAAATAGTTGGGTGTTCATCGGTAGACCCAAAGATCGGGTGTTCATCAGGCTATTGGAATTGCTGTTCCTAATATGATGGCTCAGTGCGACTCTTTTAACGGTGGTCAGGTGGGCTGGCCAAAGTGGGCTTGACTATTCGTTAGTTAGAAGCATTGAATTTTGTCTTGTTAATGGTTGGACCTAATCGAAACCTTCAATAGGAGCCCCAAAGGTCGATTGAAATGCTCCTTGGGGCAAAACCCAAATGCTAGAGGTTACTTGGAGAAGTAATCGATTAAAGAACGTACCTTTAGACACGCATGGGTGGGCCAGCCAAAGTCGGGCTCATGTATTGTCTATTGGACTCTGGTACCCACTAGGGAATTAAAGTACTTCCTCGGATTGGAGGTAGAGGCTACCAATCTGAGCAAAATAGTGGGAGGGACTTTTAGACTAAAGTCCATGTCTTTAGGTTAATAATTCATATATACTAATTAGCTTTGATTTTCCTTTCAGATGTCTTCCAACCTGTCACTCCAATCTCTTCTCAACAATGAGAAGCTTTATGGATCCAACTTCGATAGCTGGTATCGAAGGCTCAGGATTGTCCTGGAGCATGAATGGATCATGTATATGATATCAGATCCGGTACCTGAGATCCCTACTGCCAATGCTTGGGGTTCGGTCAGAGATACTTATCAGAAGTGGTTCTCTGACAGGATCACTGTCCGGTGCATTATATTGGCTACGATGAATGACGAGTTTAGTCACAAGTTTGAGGAAGTCTAGCCGGAAGAAATCCTTCAAAGATTGAAGGAGTCTTTCGGAACACCAGATGATGTTGAGAGGTACAGGGTCTCCTATGCTATCTACAATGCACGGATGCATGATGGAGCCTCGGTCACTGATCATGTATTGTACATGATTGAGATGATTGAGTATCTGGGCAAGCTCGGCTGTCCCTTGCATGAACAGCTTGGAAAAGATGCGATACTGAATTCCCTCCCCTCTTTTTATCTAGATTTTCTCGATCATTATAGAATGAATAAGCCTGCAGTTAACTACCACGGTCTGTTGGGGTTGCTGCAGACTTATGAGAAAGACCACCATTTGAATAAAGGGGTGGTGAATCTAGTGGAAGGATCTTCGGGAGGGCATCGTCCCTTTAAGAAAGGGAAGAAGAAAAATAAAGGGAAAAAGGTACTGAGTGCTTCTGGGCCTAGTCAGGCCAAGAAAGTGAAGGCTGATTAGAGTCGTGCAGAGTGCTTCTTTTGCAAGAAGTAGGGTCACTGGAAAAGGAACTATCCTCTTTATATTGCATCCCTTGATCCCGAACAGGCCTAAGAAGAGAAAGCTGCAGGATGGTCCTGGACAAGGTATTTATATGATAACGCCTTGTAGTTTCTCTGTTTGCGATACTACTAACTGGGTATTGGATACTGGAAGTCCAATTTATATTTGCAATTCTTTGCAGGGACTTCAAGTTAGTACAAGATTCGAGGACGGCGAGAGATTCTTGAATGTGAAAAATGAAAGCCGAGTTCCAGTCCTGGCGTTGTGAGTCCTCAAACTTGTTTTCGAGTTCTGTACTGTCATTTTGAATGAGTGTCATTTTTGTCCATACTTTATTTTGAATGTCATTTATGTAGGCTAATTGGCCATGTATGGTTATGAACTATCAATAAAGAATGACGTTTGCAAAATCATTTGGAATGGTTCTGTAGTTTTGAATGGACAAATGCGTGATGGCATTTATGTACTGTTGCGACCTGTTAGTGTAATGTACACGTCTAGCAAACATCCTAGGATAGATAATATCAGCGAAGTGTACCTATGGCATTGTAGGATAGGTCATATTAACAAGAATAGGATAAACAGGTTGAAAAGCGAGGGTCTCCTCGATTTTAGTGAAGATAGTTCATTTCCAATCTGTGAGTCCTGTCTTCTTGGAAAAATGACTAAGTCACCTTTTACTGGAAAAGGTGAATGAGCCAAAGAAATTCTGAGTCTGGTATATACTGATGTATGCGGATCCATAATTGTTAGTGCCAGGGGTGGGTACGTTTATTTCATTGCATTTATAGACAACCTTTCAAGGTATGGTTATGTCTTCTTAATGAGACATAAATCTGAATCATTTGAAATGTTCAAATGGTATCATAGTGAAATAGAAAAACAAACTGGAAAGTGTATTAAAACCCTTCAATCTGTTCGAGACAGTGAATACCTTTCGAGTGAGTTTCTGACATATCTCAAGGAGAATGGGATTCTCTCTCAATGGACACCTCTAGGGACACCTCAATTAAATAGAGTGTCTGAGAGGAGGAATTAAATCTTGTTAGACATGGTTCAGTCCATGATGGGCTTTGCTTCTCTGCCGATATTCTTTTGGGGATATACTTTAGAATCAGCCTATTACCTTCTGAATAGGGCTCCAAGAAAGTCTGTTAGTAAAACACCATATGAGATATGGTCTGGACGTAAGCCGACACTATCACACCTTCGGGTTTGGGGGTGCCCAGCTTATGTAAAACATTTGGAAACGGACAAACTTAGACCTAGGTATGATCGGTGCCTATTTGTTGGGTATCTAAAAGAATCTAAGGGGTATTACTTCTACTTAACTACGGAACAAAAGTTGTTCGTCAGTCTTAGGGCTATCTTTTTGGAAAGGAGTTCGTTAGTGAAGGGACTGTAGCCTTTAAAATTGAACTTAGTGAAGTTCAACAAGTAGAAGAACCAACACACTTAAGGGACAACATAGAATCGGCTGTGATTGAATCACACCCAGAGCCCACTCAGGAACCATTAAGGAGATCTGGCAGAGTACCAAGCCAACCGGATAGACACTATGGTTTTTTGGTCCGGGATGGTATCCCATTGAACTCGATGAGAACAATGAGGATCCGATCATCTATATGGATGCGATGCAAAGGTCCGACTCTGAGAAATGACTGGGAGCTATGAAATTTGAAATGGAGTTTATGGAGATCAACAATGTATGGACATTGGTTAATGCACCTGAAGGGATAAAATCCATTGGGTGCAAATAAATTTTTAAAAGAAAAAGGGACACAGACGGGCAGGTGGAGAGCTATAAAGCCTGTCTGGTTGTCAAGGGGTATCGTCAACGTTATGGTATTGACTATGACGAGACATTCTTCTCTGTGGCAATGCTCAAATCCATTCAGATTATGCTTGCTTTAGCAGCACACTTTGACCATGAAATCTGGCAAATGGATGTCCGAACAACTTTCCTAAATGGTGAGCTGGAAGAGGAGGTATATATGATACAACCTGAAGGGTTCACATCCACAGACGAGTCAAAGGTGTGCAGGCTTTAAAAGTCCATCTATGGATTGAAGCAAGCATCAAGGAGTTGGAACATACGATTTGATAAGTGTATCAAGTCATATGGCTTCGTTAGGAATGGAGAAGAACCTTCCATTTATAAATGGGCTAATGGTTCTGTGATTGTATTCCCTGTGTTGTATGTGGATGACATTCTTTTAATCGGAAATGATATCCCAGCACTACAAGGAATAAAGGTCTGGTTATCATCTCAGTTCTCTATGAAGGACTTGGGTGAAGCCTCTTATATACTGGATATGAAGATCTATAAAGATATATCTAAGAGGCTTCTGGGACTGTCCCAGTCTATGTACATCGACACCGTGCTGAAATGGTTCAGCATGAAAAATTCCAAGAAGGGCTATCTCCCGATGGCACTGGAATTGATCTCTCCAAAAGGAATTGTGCAACAACTCCTGAAGAGAGAGAGCGTATGAGTAGAATCCCATATGCTTCGACAATGGGTTCTATCATGTACGCCATGACATGTACTAGACCAGACATGGCATACTCCGCATACTCACCAGGCGTAGTGAGCAGATACCAGTTTGACCCAGGTGAAGCTTATTGGAAAGTTAAAAAGACCATCCTTAAGTATTTATGAAATACTAAGGACTGACGACTAATTTATGGAGAATCTGACTTGAAACTTGTGGGGTATACTAATTCAGTTTCCAATCAGATAAGGATGATAGCAAGAGTGTATCAGGATTTATCTTTATCCTAAACGGAGAAGCTGTCTGCTGGAAAAGTTCCAAGCAGCCTACTATGGCGGACTCAGTTTGCGAAGCATAATACTTTGCAGAATCTGATGCAGCAAAGGAAGCTGTGTGGTTACAGAAGTTCCTTGGCGAGCTGGGAGTGGCACCTTCCTTGGATGGTCCTGTTCTGGTGTACTGTGACAACATTGGAGCCATTGCTCAAGCCAAAGAGCAGAAGTCTCATCACCACACAAAGCATATTCTGCGGTGCTATCACCTTGTACGAGAGATCGTGGAACGAGATGACATTGACCTTCAGAAGATCGATGGAAAGGAAAACCTGGCTGACCCCTTCACTAAAGCCGTCGGAGTTCAAGAGTTTGACTATTGTAAATGAAAAATGGGAATGAGATTCTATACTGATTGTCTTTAGTCCAAGTGGGAGTTGTTGGAAATTATCCCAAAGCCAATCATCTAGGCTGTAGACGGTTGTGTTATCTTTATATTTGTATATGAATTTTTAATGACGGTCGTGTTATCTTTGTATTTGTATATGAGTTTTTAATGAATAAAAGGTTATTCTTTTTGGTTGTTCATCACATGTACATTTTCCTGTAAAGAACTCTTGTGTGTGTTGGAGTCCTTAGAACTACATTGTATTTGATATAGAGAGGATATATCTTGTAATTCTTAAAGTGGTTCATAACCAAATGATACATTATTATAGGATGACAATGTGTCAATATAGGTTGTTGTATGTCGCATTTGTTGGTTGTCCTCTTAACCAAGGAGTGTGGAGACACTGGTGTGACATGCAAGTGAAATGTATGATATCTTACTGAACGTGACCATCTGCGGAGCTCCCTTCTGTCAAAGGGTTGCTCGCAAAGGGATATGGGTATATATGTCCCTCAGACCTGAGGTCACCATGGCAGCTTGCAAGCAACTCACTGTACTTTGGTGCTGGACTACCTAGATTTCTAATTTGGTAACGGAAGGTTTCTGGATGCAATCAAGTACTTGTGGAGCGATGGTGGATCAAGATGGAATTGACCTCTCTAAATAGTTTGGAGTGAATGACTCACTATGTCTCAATTTAGCAAATCCTTGACAAGGGTAGTTCTTGTGAGGAGTCACAGAACTTGTGAGGTTGAGACATGATCTGGATAAACCAAATTAGGGTTGGCAGTCGAACCCTAGGTCATCTTGAGCATTATGAGGTTAAAGGGATGAATTATGCGGTAACCATATGCCAGAGATTCTTGTGAGGTGCTCTGCATCTTCGACCTATCCGGACGTCGGGTATCATTACTAGATGAGGACTTTGACTGGTACTGGAAATGTTCCAGTGCTACTGGCTTAGTGTTCGAACCTATGGGGTCACACACCATAGAGGATTTCTAAATGATCTTAAGGCTAATCGATGATTGAGAATCGTTTGCTGTCACCAGAAGTCAATATGATTGACTTTGTTCCAAGTGTCGACACTTGGATTTTTGCAGGTATCAACATTTGGTGAAGTGTCGACACTTGGCAATTTTTGTGAGTCGATACTTGCTGTGACGAGCAAAATTCTGGGAAGAGATTTGAATTCAAACCATTTTGGCTCCAAACTTTCTTGGAATGATTGTCATTCCTTCCTAAGAGTTTGGACCCATTTGGCATGACCTTGATCTTCTCCCCCCTTCTCTCCCCCAATCACTCCTCCTTCCTTCTTCTCCCTCTCATGGTTGCCCCTATAAATGAAGGTCATTCTAGAGGCTGCTAGAGGTTATGCTAATGGTTCTTTGGGAGGAAGAAGAAGGGCTTAGTGAGGACTTGGGATTGGGTGTGAGTAACCTAGCAATCAAGCTAGATCTTGGAAAGAGAGTTCTCTTAGGAAGGGGTTCCAGCTCTCTTCCTAGTCCTCCTGGAAGAAGAAGATCGACCCAAGGATCCCGAAGAGCTAGCACTCTGAGGGAGTTGATCAAAGTCGAGCCCAGGTATGGATTACCCGTAGAGGCCAGACACATGTGTGGCTCGAGCGCCCTCCTCCTTCCACAGCTTCTCTCAGTATAAAGGAATGGTACTTTTATATTTGTGTTCTTCTCTTGCTTTGATGTTTGGTTGCATGCTGGTTACTATGCTAGATCCTGTTACGGGCAGATCGATAGATCGTTTAGATCTATCTTTCGAGCCTTCCGTTGTGCATGCTTTAAAATTATTTTAAAATGCATTCCTTCTGTCCTGTTTTTCTTGCATATTGTATGCTTGGTGTAGGTGCTTTTCACCTTCATCTCAGCCCCGTGAGGAGTGCCTCGTATTTTGCTTGGTTGATGGTGGCTTTGAACTGAAAGTGGAGTGTGCACTCGACCATGATCCCATCATGATTGGCGAGGATGAGGCCTGCTCCGCTCCCACTGGTGTTGGATGCTCCATCCACATGGAGGACCCAGACCTCTTCATCGACCAAGGGTTTCACCTGGTGCCCTGAGGGGGTCTCCTCCGGCTCTTCACCCATGATGGTATACTCGACCAGAAAATTGACCAGCACTTTGCCTTCTGAGATGGCCTTGGTCGGTAGGTGATGTCGAACTCACTAAGCTTCAACGTCCATTTGGCTAGATGCCCGGACGTGTCCGGGCGGCTGAGTATGGCTCTCAGTGGTTGGTCCGTTAAGACTGTAATTGGGTGGGATTGAAAATATGGCTTGAGACATTGAGTAGACATAATGAGTGCAAAAATTAATTTTTCAGAGTGGGTGTACTTGACTTCCCATCTCGGAGAAGCTTGCTGGTATAGTACACCAGTCTCTAAACTCTGTTTCCATCAGTGCGGACGAGGACCGAGTTGATGGCTCCCGAGGTGACCGCATGGTATAAAAGGAGCTCCTCTCCATCTTCCAGCTTGGAGAGCAGTGACGGCGATGCCAGGAACTTTTTCATTTTCTCAAAGGCCTTCCGACATTCCTCTGTCCAGGTGAAGTCATGCACCTTGCACAGTACCTTGAAAAAAGGCAGGCAACGGTCAACAGAGCACGAGATGAACCGACTTAAGGCTGCAATCTGGCCGGTGAGGTGTTGGACTTGCTTCTTTGAGGAGGGATGCTTTATGTCAACGATTGCTTGGACTTTCTTAGGTTTGGCATCGATCCCTCACCGAGTGACCATGAACCCAAGAACTTCCCAACTGCCATGCCAAAGGCACACTTAGCTGGGTTCAACTTCATCTGGTGAAGGCGGAGGTTATGAAAGGCCTATGCCAGGTCCATAACATGGTCTGACTCTGGCTTGCTCATGACGAGCATGTCGTCTACGCAAACTTACATGTTGTGGATAATTTGGTCTTGAAAGACTTTGTTGACCAACCGCTGGTATGTAGCTCCAGCGTTCTTCAAACCGAAGGGCATCATTTTGTAGCAATACGTCCCCATGGTCTGTGATGAAGGTAGTGTGCTCTTCATCTCCTAGATGCATTCGGATTTTATTATACCCAGGGAATGCATCCATGAAGGAGACTAAGTGATGCCCTGAGGTAGCGTTCACCAATTAGTCGATCTTTGGAAGGAGGAAACTGTCCTTCGGGCAAGCTCAGTTGAGGTCGGTATAATCTACGCAGATCCTCCATTTTTCATTAGCCTTCTTGACCATGACCACGTTCGCCAGCCAGCTCGGATAGTGCACTTCGTGAATGAATCTGGCCGTGAGGAGCTTCTCCACTTCCTTATTAACTGCCCTCTGTCTTTCTAGGGTGAAGCTCCTCTCTTCTTTTGTCGGACTGGGCGACACTTTGAGTCAATATTCAATCCGAGTAATAATGTCAAGGGGGATTCCTGGCATGTCCGCCGCAGTCTAGGCGAACACATCTTCATTCGTTCGAAAAAAACTTAGCAGGCGAGCCTTCTCTTCTTCTTGCAGCTAGGCTCCTATCTGCACCATCTTCAATGGATCAGTGCTGAGGGGGTAGGATAACAGATGCTCAACCAGGCCGCCTCTGGGGTCCTACATCCTTTAGTCGAGGTCATCAAAATCGAGACCCTCCTTGGCACTTCTGGCTCCGGGAATGGACTGCAAATAGTGTTGAATCAGCGGAGGTGCCCCCCTCATCTCACATATGCCGTAAGGAGTAGGGAACTGCACCAGCAGCCGCTTTGTGGATATGACCGCATCGAGCGAGTTGATCCTGGGGTGGCCAATGATCATGTTGTAGGCCGAAGGGAGCCTAACAACCATGAAGGTCATCATGACTGTCCTCTGCCAAGGTGGTGTCTCGGCAGTAACGGGGAGAGTAACTTCTCCCTCAACCCCCACCGATTCTTCCGTGAAACTGACAAGGGGGGTGTACACTGGTTTCAGTTGGATAGAAGACAAATTCATCCTGGAGAAGGCATCGTAAAAAAGAACATCCGTCGAGCTCCCATTATCAACCATGATGCACTTTACAAGATGCTTCGCTATTGTCATCATGACAACAACAGCATCATTATTTACATTTTCATCCCTTTCTCCCTAATAAAGGGGAGTACACTTTCCGACCCCTCTCCCGCTCTGATCCTTTTGGGGGCACGCTCTATCCTCCAAGATATCATACCCACAGGCTTCTCTATGGGTCGGTTGTCAACTGGAGCAGGAGGAAGAGCTACAAGCACTTGAGGTTCCGTCGGGACCTTGCCCCCCACAAACTTTTCGAGATAGCCCCTTCTTTTCAGGTCTTCAATTTCTCTTTTGAGGTGGCGGCACTCCTCAGTGTCGTGGCCATGGTCACGGTGAAACTGACAGTACTTGGTCTTGTCATGGCCGTTGGATGGCTTCAGCGAGAGCTCTCAATCTCCATGAGGATCTTACACCTTGGGGCTAGGAGAGGAGTATATCGTTCTTCCAGGATGGGGCTGCTCTTCAACTTGGGTTTGTCTGGAGATTCGGGGTCGGTCCGGGCTTCCGTATCTCGGAGGCCCCTCCCAAAGTGTGCTTCTTTAATGGCTTACCGTCCAACTCTCTCCTGGTGCGATTTGCCTCCTCCGCACGGATGTACTTATGAACTCGAAGGAGGAGGTCAGAATAGGTCCTTGGCAGCTTCTTGTCCAGGGAGTAGGTTAGGCGGGAGGTTTTGAGCCCCCTCTTTAGTGCCAGCATGGTGACGGGCTTATCCAAATTGTAGATCTCTAGAGCAGCAACCTTAAAATAAGTCACGTAATCCTGTAAGGACTCATGGTTTTGTTGCTTGATGGAGAAGAGACTGTCATCTTCTTACGGCACCTTCCGATAGGCGTCGTAGTGTGCCATGAACCTTCTTTCCAACTACGCGAAGGAGTTGATACTTTCGGGCTCGAGGCGGGTGTACCAGATTCGAGCGACCTTCCGGAGAGTGGCCGAGAAGGAAATGCAGAGAAGGGCATCGGTCGCCCCTTGAACTCTTATGAGAGCCTTGTAGCTCTCCAGATGATCCAAGGGGTTGGTGGTCTTGTCATAGGGATCCACCCAAGGCATGCAGAACCTGTTGGGGATCGATTCCTCTTAGATTTCTCGGAAAAAAGGAGGGTGGGCATCATAGCCCGTTGGCTCATGCGGGGAGCCTTGCAAATTGGCAAACTGGCGGGATAGTTCCGCTAGTTTGCACTCTTGTTCCTCCAGGCACTTTTCAGCCAAATGCCTGATAGCCTCATCAGTGGAGCCTTCCACTGAGACTGTTGGAGGAGGAGGAGATGACAGCTGAGGGAGGTCGCACGAGGGGGTCTTGCGGCCGGTAGTGCCTAGGCGTGCAAGAGCACACGTTCTCTTTATGGCAGGAAGTTATGCCGTGGGCTCTGATGCCCTGGCAAGACGCCGTGTTTGGGAAAACCTTGCAGGATAAGGTGCGGTGGCAGACGCTCCAAGGTTTGAATTCCTTGCCGTAGACTTCTCCTTTTGGGTGGTGCAGACGGTTGGTAGGGGGACGCTACGCCCTAAGTGGAGCATCCTTTCCCAACCGGTGTTAACATTGATCTGAAGGGATCCTGATACCCCAGCAAAGTGCTCCCTTGTAGGTCGGCGTGCTCCTCCGTAGGTCTCAGGTGGCATGTCTCCGCTTGGTGGAGGGGTGGTACCCTCCTGCACACTCTCCCTTGATTCCTAAGGCGTGGTTGACTTTAACCAGGGGATTGAACTCATGCCGGCAGCCTTTTGGGTTGAGGGGAACGCGACTTCGACCAGGGGCTCGACCTTGGGGGAGCCACCCCGGCGGAAGGGCTCGAGGAGAGAGAGCTCGACTTCGACCGGGTGCTCGACCTTGGGGGAGCCATCCTGGTGGAAGGGCTCGAGGAGAGGGAGCTCGATTTCGACCGGGTGCTCGACCTTGGGGGAGCCATCCCGACGGAAGGGCTCGAGGAAAGGGAGCTCGACTTCGGCCGGGTGCTCGACCTTGGGGGAGCCACCTCAGCGGAAGGGCTCGAGGAGAGGGATTGGTGTGACAATCTCTGCCAGCACGACCGTCAGCTGGATCCGAAGGGGACTCCACGTCAATGATCTTGCTACATCAGTTGCCCTCCACTCCCAAGTCTCGACGAAACATGGCGCTCGAGATGAAGGGAGTTATTGCGGAGCTGACATGGTTGGGCGAAATCCTGGTGTCATTAAATGCTACAATTACCGTCGATTCGCAAATCGTGCCTGAAGGCCAATGCGGGAATGCCATGTCAGCGAGTCCAAGGAAGCATGATGGCTGATGCTGGGCCCGAGACGATCTTCGATGTATTGAGGCACCATCCTTGGCTAATCTTGACACGCAGCGCCCATCCGGTGGCGAGGGGATTGAAAAGATGCACTATCGCTATCTGGTTGTAGATATAGGGATTTTTTTTAAAAGGCCACCAATTCGGCCATTGTTCCGATCGCCAGTTCGACTACCGGGCTAGTCACTATTATGACTGCCAATCCGATCACCAAGCATATGCCAGTCCAGCCACCAATCCAGTTACCAGGCCAGTTTCGATATTTTTATATTATATTTTATAATATAATATATACTATATAATTTAATATATTAAAATATATTTATTATAATATTCATATTATTTATATATATAATAATAAATTTTATTTTATAATATTAATATTTTATAATATTATTAAGATAACCGTCTATGATTTTATTTATATATTTTTAATTTTTTTTAAATATTTTTTAAAAACCTTTATTTTAAAAATACAGGTAAAGCTCACTGACTTTTTTTTAATTTTTTTTTTATTATGTTATTTTAATTATTTTTATATTTTTTAAAAATTTGAAGTCGGATTAGACATGCGGCTTCGGAGTTGGCGTTCACTTAAATGAAACTACATTAATTTTGTAAATATAGTTTAAAGCACCTTATTTTCAGAAATGTTTATTAAAACAACATTATTTTATAAAAAAAAAATCCCGTCGAACTGCCTCGGATTTTTATTCATGAATTCAGGATTTTCACTTGGCAAAACTCCAACAGGGTTAAAATGTTTAGGTTTAACACCATCTTAGACTCCCGTTTACCCATTGCAGGGAACTAAGGGGGTGTCACCACCGAGCTAATGCTCAGGTCACACCTAGGTAAAATGATGCTCCACGATACATTCAACAATTATATTGATGCTTAGCAACTTTAAATCATCATGAAAAGAAGCAAAAACACATACAGACTGGATGCAATCGTGCAGTGGTAAAACCTTGATAGAAAAGAGGAAATATTTATTAATTTGTATCTTAGGATATAGGAACTATCCTGTCACAATGTAAACTGTGATTACCATGTAAATTTGCTTGGGAAGTGAGCATGGTTTTATGAGTTCTCATTATGCAGATCCATGTAGCATGTTTCATTAATTTTGTTCTTAGGCCAATTCAAGTTTCGGAGCATTCTTCTTGTCCTTTGATTCTTAACAAGGAAATTGGAACACTGTAGACTCTTGCATGGATTTTCAGTTGGTTATCTGAAACTTACCTCCAAACTGGTAATATAAGCTATTTGAAGTTCAAGCCTCAAGTTTGATCGAACATCTCATGTCCCATCAGAATATAATAATATAAAGAAGAAAACAAAAACCTTTAATAGCTAAAGTAATCAAGTTATGATATCATAAATTAAATCCATTACAACAAATCACATAATAAATACAAATACAACACAGTATTCTCCGAGACATAAAGGGATGACGGAGCAAGTCATTTCTATGTAATACTTGAGGAATTTAATGCTGCATAAGTATGGAACAGTGCCCAACGTTATCCCTGTCTAAAGGAATTTAGCTAGGCTTAAAAAATTTGAGTTTGAGCCCACTGTTCACCATGCTCCAGACACCACCAATAGAGAAGGCTAAGCTGAAAGCTATTCCCATCATGCCTAGGCACCAATTCAGATACCAGTTGAAACTAAATCTTTGGGGCTTCTTTATAAGAACCCACATGAAGCAAGGGTATGCAAAGGTGACAGGAAGTGTGAGGCCACCCAACAGGCCAGCTAGGCTAGAAAGGAAAGGAAGTGCTACTCCAATGAAGAATGAGATAAAGCCATAAAAGACCCGAAAGCCAGCCCGGACCCAAATTGAGCATGGACGATTTGTTCGGCTAGTGTAACCTGCCTCGAAACTGTCAAACACTGGCATTGAGTATATCTGGAAACTACTCAGGCAATTAAACACAACCAAAAGAAATGTTGTTGCCAACAGCCCTCTTGCAATATCATGGCTGTGAAAAGCATATAAGGCATTCAGCATCCCTCCTGCAGGCATCTGCCAGGTGAATAAACATTAGGAACAATATAAATGCAATGGTTGAACATATGATATGGCTAATGACTAGCACAGCAAGAGAATAGATTCTGGTTACCATCAGAATATCAGAATCCCTACACATGGTGATGGTATTTAAAATATTTACCAGGTTCCCATAAGCCCAAAAACCTCCAATGGCTATAGGAAATAAACACATTGCAATTAGAAGATACGCAACTTTGGCTCCTCTCCACATGGGAACATGTGCAGGATGTTTAAAAGTTGATGGCATTGTTGCCTGCAATTCAAGTTCAGCCAGAACCTCATGACCCAAAGAAAAGAGATGATAATAAAAATAATAAAAGAATGCTGGAGACATTCTCATCCGATCCTGCCATGATAAAAACGCTTAGACAGATTTATCAAGTTCAGTTGGATAGTTCTTTTGGAGCTGGGAGTTTATACCTGAATCTCTAATGCCAGATTGTGTCCTCTGAATGCAAATGCTATTATGCCAAGAGCATTCAAGATTGAAAAAACCGATGCAGTGAAAGACTGAGATCTGAGTGGCTGATAAGAGATAGAAGGGGGCCTTTCTTGGCTGACTGAGAGTACCCATGCCATGCTAGTATAGGTGATTGCCGTTACAGCTCCAATAAGCGAGAGTCCAGCAATGGAGTTTAGGTTAGGGAGCTGAGAAAGAACAATGCATAGAGAGGTAAACACCAGATACCACTCAACAGTTGAAAGTGGATTTGATGAACAAAGGGGCCCGCAAACTATCTGGAAAAAGAGCTTCATGGTTTCCCCTCCGATAAGAATCAATGCTGTTGCAGTTCCCGCTGATAAATAAACTGTTGGGAACAAAGCTAGCCAAACACCTAACCTTTCTCCTGAATGTTAAAAAAAAAAAAAAAAACCATCATTTTGTAATCAACAGCAAGTTAAGAAGGCACAAAAATGCTCTGTACAGCATACACATTAGCCTCCATCTATAATTTTTTGGGGTTTTACCATGACAGTGACGTACAAAAACTTAGTATAGCATGTAACATCCATTTTTGACATTTTAGGATCTCTACTTGTAACTTTGTATGATTAGACTAATTTCATCGTTTTCACAAGAATGAATGGATGCACCATTTTGTTCAAGAGAGAGCCAAAACAGATCTTCCATGAGCATACTGTCAAGTTCTGAATGTGCTCTATGACGTAGTATGTGACATAATTCATAATGTAACAACAATGAGATTCAGTAGGAGGTAACAAAATATTAAAACATCTTATCTACAGTTCTACAGCTGGTCCTACCTCTCCCTCACCTATGGATGTTGATGAACATGCAGAGTAAGTAGTGACTGTGTAGCTTAACTGCTTATCATAATCATACAGACACATTGTTTATTGTTGGAGTGGTGCATGTACTATTGTATCATGCTAACCCACTTCAATTTTTTTTTTTTCAAAATGTGATTTCGTAAAAACTGAATCAGGCCGTAACTATAAACGATCCACATGCTGATTTGGAGAGGACAGTAACCAACTAAAAATTCACTTAACGCACTTTGTGCAGAATT
Organism: Areca catechu; assembly: GCA_021397845.1. Classification (NCBI taxonomy): domain Eukaryota; kingdom Viridiplantae; phylum Streptophyta; class Magnoliopsida; order Arecales; family Arecaceae; genus Areca; species Areca catechu. The sequence goes on from CM038041.1 coordinate 186,479,175, forward strand.
ACCAATCCAAATTGATGTATAATGCTCAGAACAAAAGCATAAATCATATTTACTAGAATATGATTAGCACATGTTTAGCACCCAAATACACTAGAATACATGACAACCAAGAATTCAATTCAATTAGTAACAGCAGCAAGAGTTCTAATTAATAATTCAAATTCCCAATATTGGACCTTGTAGAAACTTGTGAATTATAGTGAAAAATCATTTACCTCAAGATTCCCAGTACCAGTACCGTACCAATACACCGTACGGTGGACCGGCATGCCTTTTTTTTGTTAATAGATTTTAAATTCTTTTTTATTTTTTTAGGATTTAGGCTTTAGGATTTAGTGTTTAGATCTTTAGGATTTAGGATTTAGAGTTTAGGATATAAGGTTTAGAGTTTAGGATTTAAAAAATGCTAATACATTAATTCTAATTAAAATAAGATATAAAAGAATAATTAAAATAAGATTATCAGTAATTAATGAAAGTGAAAGATAAAATATAAATATTATTATATATTACTATCTAGAATCGGGTAGAGTGTCGATGTTCATAAATATCGGGATCATTTATATACTGTGTAGGAAGATCGATAAATTCTTCTAGCCAAGCAGGATGATACTCTTGTAAGGTCATTCCAGGAAGTATACGTAATGGATTGTAATTTGTCGCAGATCCCTCGCTGAGGTCAGGATACGTAATGGATTGTAACTCATCGCAGATCCCTCGCTGAGGTCCTGACTCTGAGATATCCAGAAACTGATAATATGATTGTGCAAGGGCCCATCCAAATATACCAGTAGCAAAATAATATCCATAAGATGCTCCGAGCTACATAGGATAATAATCACTGGAAGATGAAGTCTTAAATGCACCATATGGACCATATGGATCACAAGCTGTCGGTAGTTGTGGATAAGAGGATCCTAAATATGAGGATGATCCTGATACATCCATGGATCATACTTTACGTGTAAGAGCTGCAGCTGCATCGTGTCTTGAATGACCTCGCAGAATCCATCATCTATATGGAATCGTATTACCACGAGATCTACCAGCGGGTGCTGAGATGGAAATACGGATATCAGATTTCTACCAAGATAACTGGAAGTTCCAACCACTAAGAATCCTAGTGAACCTAAAAAAAGGATACATGCCCAGAAAAAATTCCTTGTTTTTCGAGACCCCATTATAAGTTCTATGTTTTATCGCCAATTCATACTCTACTAGATCCAGTTGCATTCGATTGGAATTGAGAGAATAACCCAAATAAATTTTACTTTCTTGATCCATGGTCTGTATCCTGTGTAACATGACTAAACTGCGACTCACCAGTGAATCGAAGATGAATAGACGGCTGCGACTCCTGTCCTCCAACCTCTCCATGATCACTAGATCCTCCACTATTTGAAGAAGTACTAGCACTACTATTTCTGATATCTAAATCTGAATGAACTGAGTGCTCCGATGGAGGTGAAACAACCTTTTCTTTTCCTGTCTCTGGGTCGAATAGATGATGAGGGATGATATGCTATATTTGCTAGAGCCCTATGAAGAATATTGCTTGTTGCCCATTGTTCAACATCCATCCCAACCTCGCTAGCTATAAAACTGGTTGGTCGATGAGACGATTCTGACTCATCAAGCTCTAGCTCATGTTGCTAACTCACGATCCATTCAATCATTGGATCTTCATTCTCATCAACATATATACTTGTAGTAGGATCAAAATATTTCAATTCAACTTCCTTCTGAATGCACTTTAGCCTCAACCTTAAATTATAGTATACTTAAACAAGATCGTTGAGACATTTCTGTTTTAGACGGTTGTTCTACTTGAAGTGGATAAGGCCAAATATAAATCAGTTGCACTCACATCCACTAGATGACACCATCTAGAAGAGGAACTTGACCGCAAAAACTTTCAGAATTTTTGCAGATCCACCAAAATGCACCCACCATTCAGCTACAAAAGACATTAAATCATTTAGAATTTTAGATTCAGCAAAATTTAAAAAAATCAATCTGAATCTAATATTAGATTTAGTACTTAGTAGTACCCACCAAGATTCATCTTTGATTTACTTCTGATGGCTACAATGGATCCAAAAGAATCTATACCCTCCCTAAAAAATTTCGTCTGAAAAAAATATTGTTATCATGTACTACATGATGAAATTAGTACTAATAAAAATCATTCAAGAATTTTAACCTTCTTCTAGGCATATAGTTGCAACATCTAAATCGGGCTCCATCTTGTATATAACATTGTGCAGGGCAGACGTAAGCTGTTCATCCATGGTAATGTCCGGTATGAAGTATTGGAATCTTGGATTCAGATAGTAAGCTGCACACATTTTAAGAATTAGTCAAGTATACTTGTACAAATATAATATAATTTAAAATTTTAGGAAGCTCATGATTTACTGCATACATGCAAGATGCAAATTCGAACTCATTTGATAACTCCATCCATCAGTGATCCGAATATACTCATTAGCATGTGCTAGATCTGCATCTTGGATATTTTCCTTTGCCCTTTGCATCATGTAATACAGGAAGCCCATCTGAGCATCTCTCAGAATCCATAGTTCGAAGTACCTTATATAAAGGCTTGATAGCCTCCACTATCCTCTCAACCTGCTGCCAGAATGTCTCGTCACTAAATTCTCGACATTCTTCCCTCAGCATTTGCCTGGTATCTCTGCTCTGCTACTACTCATAACTGACAAACGTCTGACATAGCTCTACTTTCTTGCCAAGAAAACTATCAAATACTATATAATTTGTAGTAAACCATATGACTCCTGATCTCAATATTTCTCTCCCAGTAAAGCTCCTCATCAATGATAAGATCCATGTATGATTATAAATGAATCCGGTGATGATCTGTGCAAACTCAACTATCTTCTGCATCCTACAAATTTTTTCAATATCCATCAACATGAGATCAATACAATATGCAACACAAAGGATCCAGAAAATATACGATCACCACTGCATCAAGATCTATCCTGCGACACTGTACTGTGGTCTATTATCTGTGATGGCCTACACGACATTCAGCTCTCCCACCTGATCAATCACTTTCTCCATCAATCTTTGGATATAACTGCTATCGTGCATCTGATTTGAAGCATCAATAAACTTATGAAAAATGTCTTTCCATCATAATAAATCAAGTTAATGATGCAACATCTAGTAGGTCCAATCTAACCATCACATATCACTGTCAATCCATACACGGGTCACTTGCTCTAATAGAAAACAATCCAATTTTCTAGCTCATTGTTTAGAAGCTGACCATAAATATCCTTAGATCCTGGAAGATCTATACCTGCACCAGCAGCCTGTATAGATAAAATAGCAGAGCGATAATATAGATTATCTACTGCATGCACTAGAATATGACTGAAATAAAACCAGGATCCGATGGCCGACCATATCCTTCTTTTTATCCTTTCTCAGCATTGTGTCAATCCTCTGTTACTTGGAATCTCTGTTAGGAAGGGCATGTGGATCGACATTATGGATAGTGACTCATGCTAAAATGTTCTTAGAAAACTTCCTTTTACTGCCAAATGCTCTCAACATAGATGCAATAAAACTGGTGCCTCTCCTAACGAGCTCTCTGACTGAGGTCCTCCTAAACTCTCTCTTGTAATACTTGCAGAGCCCAATCCCGATCCCGACTCAAAAGTTGATGGCCCAAATCACTCTTTGCCTGGCTGTCTTCTCTAGCTGCCTTTGCTCATATAAGCTCGCATGAATGGTAGCCTCCATTTGTGCCTCATCAGAAGGAATAGATGCTCCCTCTAATTTCCTGGAATAATAAGATGGTTATGCGACTCTACGGTCCACCTCTGCCTTCTTTAATGTTAGTTCTTTTTCAGCTTTGAAATTAGTAAAATACTTTTTCATCAATTGACGAATCTCCTATAGATACTATCGGCATGCAGATACATCAGAATAACTACTAACCAAGTATTGTTTCAACCTTATCATCCCCATCATTAAATTCTATATTGCATCATTTATACCTCCAATGATGCCGATCCAAGAGCATTTCTTCATACAACCAATTAATGTCACGCTCCGGATCCTTCTTCCTCATCGATGGATCCATACTTGAATATTTAAATTGCACATAAGGTCAATAATTATGTTTATTAATTACTACTTTGTTAACCTATTTTTTTTATTTTTTTAATTTAAATAAATATTTTTTGATTTTTTTATTTAAAAAATATGAAAAGAATATTATAAAATAATTTTGATCTTAGATTCATGTAGAATCCTATCATAGATGCTACATATATTTTTTTAAGATACTGAAAATGCATTAAAAATCACTTTTTCTTCAATTTTAGATCTAAAGCATTATATGCATTAAAATTTGGATAAATCGACATGAAATTTATAGTAAGAATAGCTTACGAGTCCCATAATAATAATCTATAATTATAATTTTTTATTAATTTTTTTTATTTTTTATTAATTTTTTAATTTAAAATTAATTTTAAATTTAAAAAATTATATATTTAACAAAAAATCAAGATCTTAGTATCATTGTATAGATCTTTCCTAGATCTATCACATACTCTAAAATCATGCCAAAAAATTTGACAGCATTTTTTTTTAATTTTTTAATTTTTATGAATTTCAAAAAAAAAGAGAGATGGAAAAGACAAAAGAAAGCTCTACATATCTTGAATCTACCTTCCTCTTGAATTAGTTGACGTTTGATTGGCTTGAAATAGAAAAAATACCCTTTTCTTCCTCCATTGAACAAAAAAAAGCAGAGAGCTCTCTGCCTCTGCCTCTTTATTAAACCCCCACTAACATCAACAGTATCCAACAGGAAAAAAACCGGTTCGAATCGGCCATAAACCGGCCAAACTGACCGGTTCGGCATGGTTCGGATCGATTCAGGATCGGTTCGGACCAGTTTCTTATTTATTTTTTAATTTGTAAACCCCCGACCCGTTTAAATAGGCCGAACCGTGCCGTCCGGTCATCGATCCTATTCGGTACACCCTGAACCCGTGCGAATCCTGATTTACCTCTTGTAAACCCAAATCACTAGGTCCAGAAAAAATCACCTTGATGGATTCAATATCATTTCTCGTGATGTTCTAATCACGTTTTTTATCACAAAGTGAAAAAAAAACAATTGCCATAGCCTAAATTCTCTTAATTACTCGTCATTGCTCACGTTGCTTCTCTTTTATAAGGTCTCCTTTTTTTTTAAAAAAAAATTCTCTGAGTCCTTAATATCAAACTCTCACCTTTTGTACGGGAGTTAGGCTTGTAAGTGGTTGGTAACCACCCACCACTTTCTTATGTAGGTAGTTTTGAAACTATCCACTTCTCTCTCTCTATATATATTTTTATAAGCTAATTATTGGGCATATATGTCTTACATCTTCCACTTGCATAATGAACTTAGCAACATTTTCAACCCAAAATACATGATCATTCATACAAGCAATTAGGCCATGTGACTAGTAAATACTCTTGACATAATTAATGAATACTCTTGACATATTGTTGTGCAACTATTAGGGATATCACAATTGCCATTCATTTGCAATCGATATAGAAATATTTTCTTGAGTGTCACTTGCCTTAGATGCATTGATACATACACCAATAATTAATATATAATCACTCGAGAGTCATATTTAATTTTCTTTCCATAATATATATTCACAATTATATACAAGAAACTAACTTTAGCTAACGTATATATAACTGGTCAACCGGTGAATATATATACCTTGTTAGTGTAAGCAATGGCCTTCCTTTTCTACTCATACCCCTTAATTTCGGATCAACTACTTTCCTAACATGTTTCATAAGGTTAATTATATTCATCACCATTGAAAGCATATTAAGTAGCAAACATTGACCTATCACTTTAAGATATAGTTGGAAGTCCATAAGGACAATAATGAGGCTAAAATTTATTTGCCTCAAGGAACTTAGGGATTTAATTTTTAATATATATATATATATATATCATACTTTTCCTTTCGGTTGTCTTTACGTATGTAATATAAAATACATGCCATGGTAGTCCTCTTTTCATGATAGAAAAGGATGTATGTGATTATTTATTTTATATATTATACCATGTGGATTTTCAGCCTAGATATTCTCTAATATCTAGCTTGAGATTCGCATTTGCTTGCTCCTCTTAGCGCTATTATACCCAAACTCAAATATGGTACTTTCCAAGCTAACACTTCGGTGAAATTAAAATGTTCGGTCCTTACAATGAAATTGAACCTCATCTTGATCCTTTTGTTCAAAGCAACACAAAAAATATGCAATTAACTCTCAATCATCTCTGTATCTTAGGTGTACATATATCTCGTCTCTACACGTAACTCTCACATTAGAGGCAATCGCTCATGTGAGAAAGCCAACCTTCAGCCTGCTGACATACTTTTGTTCATCATAACATATATGTGCATATGCTAGTATAATTCAACATCATCGCAATTGGTAGGAAAACACATCATTAATTAACATTATAGTTCATACAAAATGTAACATCATACAATAATTTATATTCTACACAGCTCCATAGAATTTACATAAGCAACAAATACATCTCTTGAAACAGGCTTGGCAAAGGGATCAGCTTACATTTATCACATAGAAAAATATTTCAAATTCACTTCATTTTGAACCAATATCTGTCTCACAAAGTTTTTCTTAATATTTATGTATTTCGTTCTTCCATGACACTTTGGATCTTTGACATAAGCTAGACTGTCACTATATGATATTACGAATCTAGTTAAATCACTATTTCCAAACTTTGCACAAATGCTCTCAACCATACAACTTGTACTGCTGACGAGTAAGCCATAAACTCGGTTTCCATGGTTAACAGTGCAATATTGGTTTGTTTCTTACTATTTCATGGCATCATTATTAAACAATAAAATAACCGGATGTTAACTTGCATTCATCTAAATCTCCTACCTAATTAGCATATGAATATCCATCCAAAAACAAGCAATCTCTTTCATAACATAAAAAATAGTCCATGATACCTTTGAGATATCTCATAATTTTCTTGACCACTTTTCAATGATTTCTTCCAGGATTTGACTAATAGCGACTTACTAATCCAATGGCAAAACAAATATCTAGCTTGATGCACATGATGGCATACATCAAACTTCCAACAACACTCAAATAAAGAACCTTGACAATCTCATTCTTTTCTTCTATAGTTTTAGATTCACCTTTTGCTATAGGAGAGTCAATGGAATTACAATGCTGCTTGTGGAATTGTTTCGGAACCTTTTTGATATAAAGTTCTTGGAAGAGCTAAAAGTCACTTAAAACAATCCTTACGAATTTGACTCCCAAAATATATGCAACTTCTCCCATGTCTTTAATCTTGAAATTTGATATTAACTATCTCTTGATGGTATTCACAAACTCTTTGTTATTACTGGTCAATTGAATATCATTAACAAACAATGACAACATAATAAAATTATTTTCATCATGCTTGATATACATACAATGATCTTCATTGATCATGTTAAAATCACAGGATGATACAATTTTGTGAAATTTCAAATATCGCTATCTATGTAGGACCGCCTAACCTTCACGTAGATCTTTGGAGACCAGCAATGGATGCCTCAGCAAGATTTCATATTGATCTAAACTTGTTTGGGACAGCAAACGATCAAGAAAAAATCAGGTTGCACAAAACCTGCAGGCTGCTAAAAAATCTGGTACCCATCAACTTGGCACACTCGCCTCTGTTTCGCACCCCACAATCCCTCGGGCCTCTAGGATGTGGCTCCACTAGTTTTAGACCTGAAATGCAGCTCCACATGTCCAGGAGGTAGATAAAAGGAGGTTTGGATAAAAGGCCAACTCCAATCCTAGTTGGACTAAGATTCTCCAAGTGGCAGGTTTCAAAATGCTGAACCACCTTCTCCTATTCCATTACAGACAAGGACTCCTTCCCAGGGAGTCTTGGATGGTGTGGAGACCTGGAATCAAAGGAAGAAGTCAACAAAGGGGCCAAGAAGAGGTTGGGGTGGCCAAGACTTATCAGCACGAAAAACCCCTAGCACTGAAATCTGTTTTGGCAACAAGAAGTCCTCTTCTAAGATTCTTGGGCACACCCCCTAGGATCTTTTGTGATGAGGACATCAGATCAGATATAGACTTCAAGCTCCAATTTGTTCTCTAAGTCATGTGTTGGTCAATTTTGCTAAGTCTTGTAATAAAGTCCATCAATTGAGTCCTGTAATAAATTAAGACAAGAAATCCAATTGAGTCCAGTGAATCCCTTGTCTCAATCTCATAAGTCCCTTGAGTCCTATTATTTGAGTCCATTTGTAAGTTGAGTGAGTCCACTTGTCCCAGTTTAGTGAGTTTACTTGAGTCTTGTAATTTTCAAGTACAAGAGGAAAGGATCCCCAGATCAGAAGTTTATCAGGTCTCACCCAGGAGCTGGAGACCTTGTAACTGCACCCTACTCAAACCACCCTAAACCTTTCATGCCTTCAAGCCCATGGAGCCTACATATTGGAAGATACCAGGCGCCCAATGGAATATTCCTTCTCCCAGGCGCCTCAGCCCAGAAGCCCATCAGAAGAATATTCTTTCCTAAGTCAATTAGGAGAAGACCAGGTCAAAGAAGAATATTTTTTCTCACGTCAATTAGGAAGTGCAGTTTTATTCAAATTTTGTAATCCTCTTCCTAATCAAACTTTGTAATCCTTTTTCCAATCAAATTTTGTACTTCAATCCTAACAAGGAGAGGACCTGGATGAGCCTATAAATACCCTACCCCTCCCCCTCTTGTAATATAACTCTTATTCATGAAATTAAACTCTGGTGAATTTTTGTTAGCTTGTATTTTCTTATGTTCTTCTTTGAAGTGAGTGTAAGTAATACTTATGTGCCCTAACCCTTCCAAGCCCTAGCCGCCCAAAGCCACCTTCTTCCAACCCTAACACGCCCCAAGATCAAGAGCCCTAGCTGTCCATCAGCAAGAAGTTCTTCTTCCACTTCCAGGCCGCTTCCAGGCCGCCAACATCAGCAACCCTGCTTCCTTCTTCCTTCAAACCCTAATTCATACTTTACCTTCTTATTTGCTTTTAACTGATCCTCTGACATTTGCAAGATCCCTCCAGTGCCACGCCCCTTGGATGACATTTCCCTTGCCTCCGAACGAAGCTGATAAAAAGTCGGTGGATTCGCGGAAAAGTGACCGGACCGTCCAGGCACCGATTTAAGTGGAGTGATCTCTTCTACGGCAACTAGAAATCATTGCCCGGTATGTTAAACCTAATCCCCATCTCTTTTTGTCTGATTTCTTGAAGGTGAACATGCTCCTAATAGGCCTTCTTAGACCTAGGATCCTGATTTTCTTGTCTTTTTAATTGATCTAGCATGTGGGTAGGATGCTAATTGATACAAGATAACCCTAACCTAGTTTTATCTAGTTTCGGGAATTAAACAGTAAACAAATCTAAAAATATTTGCTTACTTTAATCAGATTTTCTTCATGTTCATCCCTTGCATATCATCCTGCATCATATTAGAATCCCGTCCCTCGTCAATTTTGGTATCAGAGCACAGTTTAGGGCATATTCTTGCATTCTAGTTTAGATTTCTGCATGCTGTTTTCTGCATAACTACTCAAAACATAGAATTGTTTCCCCCATCAAACAATTTTAATTTTTCTGATTTTCACAATAAATAGCCTCTATTTTCCTGTTATTTTTGTGAAATTTTTCAGATCCGAAAATAAACAAAAAAATAGTAAAAATAAATCCCTAACAAAAATCTGCATCCTGTCATCTGCATTAGGGGTCTGAATTTAGGTCTGTTTCATGAACTTAGGAATTTTATTTTTCTATGAAACTTCCATCATGTCTTCTCTATTGAATCCTCTATTTTACTGATATTTTTCTCAGATTTTACAGAACCGAAAATTACACAAAAATCGGCATCCTAGAAACCCTAACCGGAAATCTGTCTTTTCTGCACCCAGTTAGAAACCCTAGGTTTTGCATAGTCAAATCATTTTTGCTTTGTATGAAATTTGGTAGGGATCATCTTCACACGTCATTATCTGTTCTGTAAATTTTTTAAAATTTTCTGCATTGAAATCCATGCTAACATCTGCATCAAAATAAACCCTAATTTCAGCTTTTGTGAGTTCTGCATATCTGGCTAAACCAAACCTAATTAACTACCAAACCCCACCCAACCCAAGCCAATTTTGTTTGATAACTTAATCAACTCAAATTTAAATTGTCACCTCATAAGAAAAAGAGACATTTTATTTTCTGTTTTGTTATTAGATTGCATTAGGGTTCATCGAATGTGTATCATATTACTAAACTAATCTTAAAGGCACTTTCACTATCTCAGATCAGGGAAGGAGGTCATTACCTGTCCTAGACCCAAAACAACCACCTTGCATTTGTACCCAAATCTTAATTAAAATCAACTAGCAACCTAATTTGCTCTAGTGAGCTAGGGACACCAACAGGTCGGATCCGAGTTGTGTGGGTAAACTAATGCATTCAATTCTCCAACTATTACTGAAAACTGATGTTTAAGGCTAGAGGACCATAGGCAAATGCCCTAAGTGGACTGGTGGTTTTTAATTAGGACCCTGTCACAAGCAGGGGGAGCCTCCCACCACCCCACCTCTTACCTGGCCAGTAGAAGTATTAGTTGCTGAGTTGAGTGTAAGTTGAGTCAACCCATTCCACTTTGGCTCTAGGTCTAGCAAACTGTAGTACATAGTAACTTTGTGTGCTTGACTGCATCATAACACCGTGATTGATTGATTGCATGACCACTAAATTAGGAACCCAATACCAACGATCTAAACCCCAACCCAGTTCAATCATGAAGCCCATGAGTGACCAGATTATCACCCAATTAACCATTCAAATGAACCAAATGAACCACAGGTTCGACCAATCGAATACCCAAATAAATAATAGATTTGACCAATTGACCCAATTGAATAACCAAATAACCCATAGGTTTGACCAGGTAGGAGATCAATTAGAAAACCTAGAGAAAACTCCTAAAACCCATCCCAGACCTAAACCTAAGTCCAACCCTAGGAGAGCCTAATACCTTAACCCATACTTAGAGCCCAACCCTAGGAGAACCCCATACCAGGAGCCCAATCATAGGAAGCCCAATCATGATTTCACAGACCAGGATGAGAGAGCCACTAGGTACTTTAGGTTAGAAACACCTACCTTCGATGGTGATCTTGATTTTGAGGATTATCTTGACTCGGAGGAAAAGATGGATCTGTATTTTGAGGAACAAATACCTAAAGAAAGTCAGTTCAAGTTTTCAAGATTTAGGTTAGTTCACCGGGCTAGAGTACATTGGCTTCAGGTTGAACGATTGAACAGACTAATAGGAAAAATACTCATAACGACCTAAAGCAATATGAAACTTGAACTTAGAGAGAAGTACCTACCCAGATCCCATGAACCTAACTCCTATGCACTCAGATCCTATGCACCCACATCCTATAAGCCCAAAAACCCAAGATCCATAGAGCTAAACCCTTGTCCTATGAGCATAAATTTTTAGAACAATGGTATGAATTGAGACATGATAATAAAACTGTGTCTGAATACATTGACCAATTTAATGAATTTATTAGGAGATGTAACACATTTGAACCTAAGTCTAAGATCATATCGAGGTTTCGAGCTGGCTTACGTAGGGACATCCAGTGGAAACTGTTTCAATAGCAAATTCAGGACCTAGAGGAAGCCTATCACATAGCCAGGAAATTCGAGTCAAATTAGAGGGAACTCATAATCAATCAATGTAAGTCCAACAAGAATAACCCTCCTGAACCCAAGCCCAGACCTAGTCACTTCTTTTAGACCAGCCCAGTCCCATTACCCCTAACCAGACCCTAGCACCTAGTCAAGTATGTCCGAGCCAATCCAGCCCGAGCCAAGTCAACCCTAGTCAACTTGAACCTCATAGGATTAATACCCTTAGATATAAGCCCAATATTAGTCCACTTCCTCTTAGTCAACCCATCCCTACCCCAGCCACTAGTCAATTTTTTCTTATTCAACCCCCTCCTACCATCCCATTGGTTCACCAGGAAGATATTGAAAAGGAGATATATGAAGCTAATGTGAGCTTAGTGGATGAGTATAAGGAAGAAAAGAAAATACCTATAGAAGACCTATAATTAGTTGACCCAGTAGATACCCAGACTAAAGCTAACCCAGAGTTAGTTGACCCTCACCATACCCATATAGAAGCCAACCCAAAGTTAGTTGACCCTGACCACACCCAAGCTAAACCTGTAGTGAAAGACCAGTTAGAGGAAGAAAACCCAGATACTACTATTAGAATCATGCCTGAGGAGACCTTATAAGAGAACCCAATTGTAGAACCCAGTCCTTTGATTCAAGAACCAGAAAAATTTATTAAAGACCTGATCTCTTTAAATCAGTACCCTCAGGATAAAGTCACTCCCTTGACTCCAAGCTTTTAACATATCTTTCAAAATTTGAATGGTTCGCTCCGATTGTCCATCGGTTCGAGGATGAAATGCTGTACTAAAACTTAATTTAGTTCCCAAGGTTTTATGAAGACTTCCAAAATTGCGAAACAAATCTACTATCTCGATCCGATACTATGGTAGCTGAAATTCCATGCAGTCTCACAATCTGTTCCATGTATAAGCCTACTAATCTTTCCGGAGAGAGACCGAATCGGAAGGATAACAAATGAGCTGCTTTTGTCAGTTGATCTACAATCACCCATACCGCATTATTACTTTAAGAGTTTTGGGCAAGCCTGTCACAAAGTCCATAGTAATGTATTCCCATTTTCATTGAGAAATTGCAAGAGATTGCAGTGATTCGGCAGGTCTTTGATGCTCGGCTTTCATCTGGTGACATACCAAGCATTGAGCCACATATTGTGCTGTCATTCTTCATTCCAAACCACCAAAAGTTCTCTTAGATCTCAATACATCTTTGTACTACCTGAATGCATCGTATATGCCGAACCATGTACCTCCTCCAGAATCTCATTCTTTAATTCTAAAAGATTGGGAACGCACAATCTACTACCAAATCTCAAGATATCGTTTGCATGTTAGAAAATTTTGACTGAGCACCAAACTCCACTATCTCCCTAATCCTCTGTAGCTCTAGATCCTCCTTTTGAACTGATTTAATTCTTTCAATCAGGATAGGTTGTACCATAAGATTTGCTAGTTGCATTTCAAGATCATGAAACCATACTTCAACCTTAGATCTCTCTAAATCCATTATGATATACTTTTGATCACTAAATAAAGCTGCCAATTTACTTGGAGACTTCCTACTTAGGGCATCTGCTACAATATTTGCCTTGCCTGGATGATAGTTGATGGTCGGATCATAGTCCTTTAGCAACTCCAACCATCTTCTATCTTAAGTTCAACTCCTGAGTGAAGATGTACTTTAAACTTTTATGATCTGTATAAATCTCATAACGACTATCATACAAGTAATGCCTCCATATTTTTAGGGCAAAGACCACTGCCGCTAGCTCCAGATCATGTGTAGGGTAATTTGACTCATACTGCTTCAACTGTGTGGAGGCATATGCTATCACCTTCCCATTCTGCATTAGGACACAGCCAAGACCTTTGCAAGATGCATCACTGTATATGGTGAAGTCCCATCTCCGAATAGTCAGCATTGGAACGGTCACCAACCATCTTTTCAACTCTTGAAAACTCTGCTCACATTCATCAATCCAATCAAATTTTATTCGTTTTTGGGCCAGGCAAGTTAAAGGTATGGTAATAATGTTGGAAATTGTCTTAAAACCAATCGTCCAGGCTGTAGACGGTTGTGCTATTTATATTTAAATTTTGATATAAATAAAAATTATCTTTTGGCTGTTCATCACCGGTGCATTTTCCTTAATTTAAACTCTTTTATGATGATATCCTTTGAGCTACCTTGTATGCGATGTAGAGAGGATGCATCGTGTAGTTCATAAATTAGTTTGCGATCAAATGACATACTATTTCGGGATGATGGTATATCAAGAGTAAGTCATTGATGTCATATCTGTTGGTTATCCTCTTAACCAAGTAGCATAAAGATACTGGTATGACATTGAGTATTGTGTTTGACACTTCACTAAACGTGACTCTCATGCGAGATTCTCTTGCTACCGAAGAAGAGTCTTGTATTAGAATGTGGACTTGAATTATTCCTTTGACTTGAGATCACTATGGCAGCTTGCAAGCAACTCACTGTGCTTTGGTGCCGGACTACCCGGATTTCTAATCCGATGATGGAAGGTTACTGGGTACAGTCAAATACTTGTGTAGCGATAGTAGGATCGAGATATGATTGACCTCTCCAAATGATTTGGGTTGAATGCTTTATATGCCTCAATTAAGACCTTGGCCAGGACATTCCTTGTAAGGAGTTGCAAGGATTTTTTGAGACATATTCTGATGGACTGCTTAGGGTTGGGTAGTTTAACTTTTTGCCATCCAAAGCATTAGGAGGTTCAAGGAATAAGTTCAATGCTATTCCATATTCGACAGGTTCATGTCGCTCTGCAACCTTCAACCTATCCGGACGCCGGGTGTCATTGCTAGATGGCGACTTTGGCTGGTACTGGAAATGTTCCCGTGCTACTGGTTTAGTGTCTGAACCTATGGGTCATACACCGAGGGTTTTTTCTTGCTTTGTTGGCATGAGAACGATTGGGAATTGTTCCGGACTTGTTCGACAAGTTGTCAAAACTTTTGTTCGAGCTGACTCTTCTTGAACGAGTCGACTCGAGCCGAGTCGACTCGATTGACGGACTGCTGATGAAATTCGAAAATCCTTCATTAAATGCTGTAATTATTATGGGATTTAATGCCGGGAGTTTTTAGTTTTAATGATTGCTGTTGCTGAATTCCAAGGGACTTCTAACCTTCCTGGAATCTCAAGAGACCCCAAAACTACTCCTTAATCTCTCATTTATTCCTCTTAATTATTTTGAGGGCTGCTGCTGTTATTTATATGGCTGGGCTGCAGAAAGTGATGAGTTCACTCCTCATATTCCATACCCAAAAATCTGGATCAAGGTTGGGACTCTACCATATTCCTTGGTTAGAGATCTTGTTTAATCCTTGAGAGATTTAAAGATTGGATCTTCGGGATAGAGTGAGTTTTGGATAGGATCTTTGAGTGCATACCTTCTATTGAAGGTTTGGGATAGAGAGAACTGGGAGTCCTCGTTATGTTCTAGCACTGCTGCAGCAACTAGCACTTCAAGGAGTTGAAAGAGTCTCACTCGTCTTCAAGGAGTTGAAGAAAAAGGAGTCCAACCGACAAAGCTTCCGTAGGGGCTAGCACCTTAAAAGGAAGAAGAAGGAATCGCACTACACGGTGTGAACCTTCCGTAGAGGCGGTAGACGAGTGCTGCTTGCAGAGCCGGATTTTTTCATAGGTCAGTGGGGTCCCTGGGATCGCGACTGAGAGGCGGACTTCCGATTTTCTCCAGGTGAACGTCACCAAGGTATGTACTTGTGTTATTTATGACACATTGTTCCTTATCGCATCATTGTATAGTTATGAGAATAGTTCCATATTTTATACTTTGGTTGCATGGTTTCATTTTTACATTACTCTAAATGCATCTTAATCTTGGTATTGGGGTTATGTTAATTAGATTAACATCTTGATAAAATATTTTTATCGCTTTCCGCTGCTGCATGCTTTTAGAAAAGTTTTAAAATGCATGCTTCACCCCTAAGAACGGTTCCTTTCAAATAAGGAAGAATCCTTCAACAAATCTTCGATAATAACCTGCCATTCCCAAAAAACTCGAACTTCAGATACATTGGTGGGTCTTTCCCAATTTACCACAGCCTCCACTTTCTTGGGGTCCACGGAAACACCTTCCTTAGAAATAACATGGCCAAAGAAAGAAACTCTATCCAACCAAAACTCACTCACACTTTTGTAACTTGGCATACAACTCCTCCTTGAGTGTTTGCAATACTCTTTTTAGGTGTTCTTCATGTGCTTGGAAGCTCCTCGAATAAATTAGTATGTCATTGATGAACATCACTACAAACTTGTTGGCGTAGAATTCCTTTTTCGACCGGGCGAAGCTACTGGTTCACAGGTTCGCTCCCTGGTTTACCTGCAAAATAGATCCCTGGCCGGATGTTCTCCGGCAGGGGACACTCCGATGTCTAAATCAGAGACGGGTTCCAGCCACAGAATGGGGAAGATTCTGAGGGAGGATGGCGAGGAAAAGGAAGTCTAGATTTTCAGGGTTTCATTCTGCCCTTACCTGGAATGTCCCTACTTACTAGTATTTATATCGGCTGGTCCGACCTGCGGTTCTGTTATCTTTCCTGCGGTTATGATGGGGGAGTTAATGGATTCCCCTCTGCCCGTAACGGTGGGCGGTTATTGAGCGGTTCCGGTCAGGCCAGAGATGTTACAGTTGGAGTTAGTGACCACGTGGCCACTTTGATATAGTTCTGCTCTGAAGGTAATAGTCGATCGTAACTGTTATCTCCCACGTTCATATGGGCTTGAGGTAGGTTAGAGATCTGCCTTCGGGCTTCCTTTTCAGGAATGTCCGTGGCTGGATCGGAGAGAGTGCTTTCGTCCCGAGATATCTTTGGAACGGCGCCTATGGCCGAAGCCTAAGATCGTGTCTTCAGCAAAGGCCGAAGACCATGTTTTCGGCTAGGGCCGAAGGTCGTGCCTCCGGCTGAGGCTGAGGATTAACTCTTCGGCTGAGACCGAGGGTTATCTTCGGCAGAGGCTGAAGGCTAACTCTTCGACTGAGACCGAGGGTTATGTCTTCGGTAGAGGCTGAAGGCTAACTCTTCGGCTGAGACCGAGGGTTGTGTCTTCGTCTTATCCGTTAACCATTCAACTTCTTCTAGGTGCTTTAGTTCGACATGCCTGGTTCAGGAGGGAGTGTTCGGGCGGTCAAATCGATGGCTGATCTATGCCTGAATCGATATATCTCAACAGTTGCCTCCCACTCAGTTTTCGAAGCGACGATTTGTCTCGAAAAGTGAGAGTATTGCCGGATTGTCGTTTTCCTCTGGAATAGGTGCGGCTGATAATTATGAAATCTCTGATTTGATCGTTCTCCATAACTGCTGGTTGATTTGAGGATCATGTAGTAGACAGCTGTCGTTCCCTGATTGGAGTGTGAAAAAAGGACTGTTGGCGATCTGATTTGATCTATTTTATAACAGTTCAGCCAATCTTTTCGTTGGAATTTGGATGGAGGTCATGGCCCCTCCCTGTCCCTTGGAAAAGATGCGAGCTCCATTTTCGCCGTTGGTTGGCGCCGCGCGGATCATGTCCTCCGGTTCTTTCCGTGTCAAATCAGTTTAGGGTTGTTTAGGGCTTCGCATCCATCTCCAACATCCGTGGCGGACTCAGAGAGATGGTCCCTTCTATCGAGGTAGCGTCTGGGGGTCTTCCTATCCCTTTATGAGGGAAAGAGAGGACTGGTTAAAGAAGCTTCTTCACTTTTGTTTGCTTCCGCTTTTGGCCCAGCTTTTCCTTGGTTGTCAGTCTCTTCCACATGTAGGACTTCTCTCATGCTTCCCTGTTTCATTTCCCTATCATGGCCGGGACCGTGGGAACTCGAGGGGGGAGGTTGGGCCTTCCGGGACTGGTGATGTGGTGAGTGCGGAGCTAGTCTCTAGCTCCGTTTCGTTGGAAAAGATGGCCTACCTTCAGGAGCGTTATCATGTTCCCAAAGGGTTTCCTTTGATACTTCCCATGCCTGAAGAGCGGGTGCATTAACCTCGCATCAGGTGTCTTGCTGTGTACGAAGATCATCTAAAGGCTTGTCTTCAATTTCTGCTACACCCTTTCTTCGTCAAAGTCTTCCATATGTATCAGGTTGTGCCCGCGTAGTTGACTCCGAATAGTATTCGGAATATCTGCGGGTTCTTGGTCCGGTGCCACAGCCAATGTGAGGCCCAGGACCAATCTATTTACTTTCCTCTTTATTTTCAAGAAAGATTTCCACGATCACGGATGGTGGGTTATCGGTCCTCGGCTTGACCGCAAAATTGTGGAGAACATGCCCTGCACTATCCATGGGAGGAAGCCCAACTTTGTTTTTGTTTCTTTTATCGAACCATGAGGTTTCAATAGCGAGTGGGGGGAGCCACGCCTGGATGCCAATACCAGAAAAAAGGTTCCGGTGGCCGATCAATCTGATTATGCCTTGCTGTCCGGCTCAGAGGTCGTTTCCATCCATGAACCGTTGGAGAGGAATCTCCATCTTGCGAGGATAAGCGAGTCCCCGGTGTTAGGTATAAGCGATAGAGGTCTTCGATCTTCCTTTTAATTTCTTCGTGATCTAGTTGATTATAAAAGGCGTTTTTGTTTGTAGGCGCGACGAGATGAGGCCTGACTTGGACTGGCTTCGTCAATCTTCTAAGAGGAAAGCATCCCAGGCTCTCCCTTCGGGATTAGAAGTCCGGAAAAAGGACCGGAGGGATGATCCTGGCAGGAGTAGAAGCACTTCGTCCTCTAGAGAAATGTCTGGAGGAGACGGGGCGCCGGCGACGGAGGTTTCGAAAGGACCTCCGTTAGATGAATTTCTGCTGATAGTTGACTCTTCGGTTCGGATTAGGGACAGTCCGTCTCTGGTGGCTGATGCCCCATCGCCTTCCCCCCTGCGGCGGATAGGGACAAGGCACCGCAGGTCGAGGAGTCTGTCTGGGAGGCTCCTCCAGGTGGGAGTTGTCCCATGGGCCCTTCGGAGCTTTCCACCACGAGGGGCCTTTCAGTCCCCGCCGTTGCTAGGCAAGCTTTGAAAGATGTTTCGTTGCCCCATGATTTGGCAGTTATCCGGGGTCGGAGCCTTGCCAGGGTATCCGATTCCGCTTTTTCCTCTTTGCTGCAGATAGGGTTTTCATCATTCCTTCTATGATTGGCAGGTTGTTTGGTTTGTGGT
Organism: Areca catechu; assembly: GCA_021397845.1. NCBI lineage: Eukaryota > Viridiplantae > Streptophyta > Magnoliopsida > Arecales > Arecaceae > Areca > Areca catechu. Next base: position 186,498,186 of record CM038041.1, read on the forward strand.
TGATCTCACGCCTTGTTTTATTGATGCAGTTGCTCTACGACGTCACCTTTCTAGAAGAGGATCTGGGGAGCGTCGATAACCTCATTCATGGCCTGAAGGAGGAGCTCCAAGTAGCCAGAGCCGAGAGGGAGGTTGCTGAGGAGCTGAAGCTATCCATGGAGATTCAGCTCACCCGCGTGGATGCCAAGGTTCAAGGCCTGAAGGGTGAACTGAAGAACGCCCACTTGAAGATCTCGGAGTAGGAGACGAAGCTGAGGAATAAGAAGCAGATTGACTCCTTGGAGCATTCTGCTAAGGAGAACTAGAAGGCTGAAGACCTAGCCAGGGCGGATGAGGAGGCGACCAGGAGGGCCGAAGAGACAACTCTGAAGGGCGAAGCGGCTAGGAGGGAATCCGAAGCCATGAGAGAGCAGGCAGCTAAAGCTGTCGAAGACTTCAGAAAGTCTTCACAGTTCAAGATGGAAGTAAACGAGGCAAGCCTGTTCAGTTATCAATTTGGCTTCGATGATGGACTCATAAAGGTCAGCGAGGTCTTCCCTGATCTCGATCTTTCCAGTATCCCTGCGTTTGATATCGAGGAAAGAGAGGAAGAGATTGGGGGCCCTGATGAGGTCGAAGAGATGCCAAGCCGAAGCGAAGAAGTCCCGGTCGTAGTCGAGGAGTTGGTTGTGGCCGGTACGATGGTTCCGGTCCAGGCTGGAGAGGGGGTCCAGGCTGAAGGTTCTCCGGCCTTGGCCCAAGTTGAGGAAATTCTCTCCACCCAGATTGATGAGATACTCCGTTTTACCAACGCTGGGTCTCTCTCGGCTGATCTGTAGGGACTTGTCAGGCTTCGAGCTTTGTACTTCTTTTTATTCCTTTGGCATGAAATCGATGAATTCTCCTGGATTAATGAATATTTTTCCTTTTTCCCTATTTTGGATGCTATGAGCCCCCCAAGTATGGAACTTTTGAACTTGGTTTAGGTAGAGTCATTGGTTTTAGTGACGGACTGAGTCATGCAGCTCTACGTTGAGTTGATTTCTCTGAACATAGGCTCCTCCTTTGGATCTTGAAACATGTAAGGAAGTCCCTGCGTGAGGGGAACCTCTGGCTTACCGGGGGTTTGGCGACCGTTATGCTGTTGCCTGGAGAGATGATGGCGATCGGAGCCATAATGATTGTGCTTGGGAAAAGGGGTCATCATGGCTGCAGCCTTTTAGTGGTCCCTCCCAACATAGGTTGGGGTACTGGTTTATTAGGGCAAGCGTGCATGGCGTGCCCGATAGCCTGCTGGAAATGAGGGCATTTGACCTGAGCCTCGCCAACCTCGATATAAGGAAGAGGGTTTCTTTGGATCGACTATCATTCGCTCCTGGCAACGCCACTCCCAACACTATTCTTGTCTTCTTATCCCCGCGCCACTTGGAGAGCTTGCCGCGGCATGAGGCTGAACCTAGCACAGCTCAGGCGAGCGGCAAAGGAGAGGCCAATGAGAGGCTTCCAGGCGAGAAGATCAGATCAGAAGCGGAGGTGTGTTGGCATTGCCGTGCGCCCAGGTTGGGAGTAGTATCCCAATCGAGATAAGTTCTTCCTCAGGGGAGGAACCGACTTCTCCTGGGGGGACCGTGCCGGCCGGGCTATCCAAGAAGTCAAGCCCGCGAGATGCCGACGAGGTTCCCTCGCACGTAGAAGATGCCAAGCCTGCGGTTCTAGCCGCGGGAGAAAGGAGTCCTGTGGAGTGTGATACACCTGCCACCGAAACCGGGAGGCAGGAGTCCGGGAATCCTTTTTCTGCCATCCTTCTTGGGATACAACAGGTAGACTCTGGCATGCATGTTACCTATCCGTATTCATCGGCTAGATTGACTTCGCACGTGCTCCCTGTTCCACAGGTTTTTCACGGCCTTTCTTTTCTGGAGAAAGGTGCCCCTGAATCCATCAGCTTCGACGAGGACCTCCGAAGTAAGGTGGCCTCGACCGTGGTTGAGAAAGATGTTGTCGAAAGGCTTCGGGCCGCCGCAGAAGAGTTGGGCAGGACTGCCGCCTCCAATGACATCCTGAGAAAACTAGGGACTCTTCAGGCGCAGGCGGCTGATATGGTAATCATTCTGCAGAAGAAGAGAAGGAAGGTGATCTCTCTCGAACTATTGCTGAGGGAGACCCTTCAGGATGCTGAGGGACTGAAGTCTCATCAGGCAGAATTGGAGAGGATTGACGAAATGAAGATAGGCCTTTCAGTGGCCAACCAGAGGGCTGCACAAGCCGAGAAAAGGTCTTTCGAGGCCGTCGAGGCTTACAAAAGTTCCCAGGCCTTCAAACATGAAGCGCGCGAAGCCGTATTGAAGAGTAACCTTTCGGGTTACACCGATTGCCAGGATAAAGTTAAGAAACTTTATCCCAGCCTGGACTTGTCCTCGATTGCCGTTCCGGGGGACGGAGCTGAAGACTCCAAGGTTCAGTCTGACGTGGCATCGGCGCGTTCTAGTGAAGGCAGTGGGATGGTCACCAGAGAAGCTTCGACCCTTACTCCTGTTTCGGCTGCAGGAAAGGTTGACAGGGAATAAAGTTGTTGTATTTTCCCTTTCGTCAGCCAATTGTAACGTCTTCCTTCTGGATGAGGGTTTTTCCTCCTTGAAATAAATGATTTATTTTCTTTAAGCTAGTCTCTTTCGGGTTAATTCCTTTCTGGTGTGATTCCTTCTTGATGGGTAAGCCGAAGACTGTACAATTTGAGGCCGATATTCTTGGCTTGGCTTGGTTGAAGACGAACTCCAAAATGGGATCGTAACGCCGTTGCTGATTTCCGGTCCTTCAGTTAGACTGATGTCGATTACCCACCATAATTATCCCTCCTGCCTTGGAGGTGACGCGGTGGACAGGTGTCACCCCACCATTGGCAACTGGTTGAGGAACATTGGGCATATTTTTTGCTATCTGTGTCGAGCATGTTGGTATTCAAACGGTCGCACCTTCGCGCATCCTGGGTGCTGCCAGGCTTTCCCTTCCCGAAAAGCGATCATTAATGTTGTAACCGCCCGAGGGGAATCGCCCTAGGTTCGAAGCGTCGTCAGCCTCTATTCTCGAGAGCAGTTGCTGGCGACTGTACCATTCCCAGAATGGCCATCTGGTTCGAGGCGTTGTTTTGACGCGTGGCACCTTCTGGCAAGCCTGGGGAAAAGTAAGGGGCATGTTTTTTTGCGACCGTCCGTGGGCACAGGATCCCTTTAAATAGGGCTCAGCTCTTTTCTTTTGGAGGCCATCAAAATTTCAAACTTCTACTTCGAAAGTTGTCTTCCTCTTCTCCTTAGCACATCATAGAAATGAAGTTTAGCATTTCAAAACTTCGAAGGATGGCTAGGAAGAGGGCTTCCAGCTCTCAGGCGGAGGGTGAGCCTAGTGGGAAGGTTCACCGGGGGACGACAACGACCATCCATAGGGGGACATCGCCCGTTTGGAGAGGAAAGTGCAAGTCTTGGAGGCCCGCCTGGAGGAGGCCTGGGCTCGAGTCGAGGAGGCCATCGCGGAGGCAGAAGAGGCCAGGAAGGAGGCGGCGAAGGCCGTCGCTAAATTCAGGACATCATCAGCCTTCAAGGACGAGGTCACCGAGGCGATCCTGGACTCCTACCACTGGGGGTTCCGGGAGCACCGGGACAAGGCCTTCCGGTATTATCACTTGAAGGGCTTGGAGAACATTAGGCCCTCCGTTCCCTTCCCTAGTCATGAGTATGATTCCATTTTCGAAGAGTCGGAATCTGAATCGGAAGGGAAGTCCGTGGCCTCCCCATCCTCCTCTCAAAAATTTGACAACCCCCGCCGGCATGGAAAGGGACCGGCGAGTGGTCTTTAGATCTGCCTTTCTACTATCTGCTCTGTTCTTTTTTTTTTGTAAAGTTCCCGAGACGCAATGAAGAAAATATCTTTCTTTCCCTTTCCTTCTTTTTCTGTGAATGGCATACCTTGGAACATTATGAAGCGTGGGCTTTGCAGTATGACAGCCGTGCAGTCGTTTTGGATTTGCTGATGGGATGGGATCGATTAAGCCATCTCGTGGAGTGTTTATTGTTGACAGGGTGAGTGATGTAGATTCATTTCGGCACGTCTTCGGATTTACCGTAGGGTAAGGCATCTGAGCCATCCCTGTGCCTCCCTGTCAAAGTTAAGGTAAGCTGATTAGGCCCCGCCCCGGCGCGTCTTCAAATTTACGGTAGGGTAGGTTATATGAACCGTCCATGCACCTTCTTTAGCATAAGGTGGGCTGGTTAGGCCCGTCCCAGCGCGTCTTTGGATTCACCGTATGATAGGTTGTATGAACCACCCCTGCGCCTTTGATCATTTGGCAGCCTGATTTGGCTGTCCGTTGCGCTCGTCGGACATATCGATAAAATGAGTGGATCAGGCTCGCCTTTGCGCCTTTGTTCGATCCCGTTGAATGGATCATTGAGACCGCTGTTGCACCATCGGGATGGTGAGCTGTTTAGAGTTTCATGAAAATTTTTGGGATATGTTTATTGATAGTACTTGCGAAAATTTTGTACATTCCAGGATCGGGATAGCACAACACCATCTAGAGTCTCAAGTCGATATGTTCCTGGACGCACGACTTCTTTGACTTGATATGATCCTTCCCAATTGGGGGAGAGTTTGCTCTGCTCCGTTGGTCTAGATACTTCAGTTTTTCGCAGTACCATGTCCCCAGTGCGGAAGGTTTGCTCCTTCACCTTAGAGTTGTAATATTTGGCAACTTTTTATTGATACGTTGCCATTTTCATTTGGACCTGGAGTATGGTACCCGGCAGTAGATCTAAGTCCACCCTCCTGCGTTCGGAGTTTCCAGGCTCTTCATACTTGTCGATTCTCAAAGACAGCAGGGTGATTTCGATAGGAAGGACTGCTTCGGTACCGTATACCAAGTTGAATGAAGATTCGCCAGTGGCCGTTCTCGGGATTGTCCGGTATGCCCAGAGAACGGAGGTTAGCTCCTCTGCCTAAAATCCCTTGGCGGCATTCAGCTGTGTCTTCAGACCATGGAGAATGGTCCGATTCATCACTTCAGCCTCCCCATTAGACTGCGGGTGGCCGACGGACGTCAATCTATGTTGTACATGGTACCGAGTGCAGAAGTCTTTAAATTTGGAATTGTCGAATTGCCTCCCATTATAAGTGATTATAGTGTGTGGAATTCCGAACCTGAATATGATGGAATTCCTGACGAAATTTTCGACCTTGCCTTCAGTGATGTGAGCCAGTGGTTCGGCCTCGACCCACTTAGTAAAGTAATCGATGGCCACGATGAGGAACTTCCTTTGCCCGGATGCTGGTGGGAACGGGCCAAGGATGTCCATGCCCCACTGGACGAAGGGCCAGGGTGCCGTCAGCTGAGTCAAATGGCTTGCTGGTTGTCTTTGGACATTGGTATATCTCTAGCATTGGTCACATCTTCGAACAAAGTCGGCCGAATCCTTTTGAATGGAGGGCCAATAGTATCCCTGACGTATTATTTTATACGCCAAGGACCTGCCCCCCAGGTGATCTCCGCATATGCTTTCGTGGACTTCCCTTAAGGCATAGTCGGCGTCCGATGGCCCCAAACACTTCAGCAGAGGTTGGAAAAATGATCTTTTGTAGAGGATACCGTCTAAAATGACGTATTGGAATGACATCCAGCAGGTCCTTTTGGCCTCTGCTTTGTCTTCCGGTAGTGTGCCCTCATTCAAAAATTTGAGGATGGGATCCATCCAACTGGGTTCAGCCTTGATTTGGTGCACCTCCAAAGTTTCTTCGGCTATGCTTGGAGTTTCAAGGTATTCAATGAAGGTGCGACCGAGAGACTCCGGAGTGGTGGTGGCAAGCCTAGACAGTGCATCTGTCCTAGAGTTCTCCGATCGGGGGACATGAATGATCTCAAAGAACTCCAATTGAGAGGATAGGGCTTGCACCTTCTCCAGATATTGGATCATTGTAGGATCCCTGGCTTCAAACTCACCTTTGACCTGGTTTACCACTAGCTGGGAGTCCGAGAAGATCTGGAGTTTCTGAACCCCTAAGCTTTTGGCGATTCGTAGTCCTGCAAGTAGGGCTTCGTACTTGACCTGGTTATTTGAAGCGCAGAAGGAAAATTGGAGTACGTACTCCACTGTGTGTCCATCCGGTTCAGCTAGTATGAGAACCGCTCCACATCCAGCGGAGCAGAAGCCCCATCTACATGGAGTACCAAAACAGAGCCGTTCGGAGTGACTCCTTCGGTTGGATGTGCTTCGTCTTCGTCTTCTGACTTCCAGGTGCACTCAGCCAAGAAGTCGGACAGCACCTGGACTTTCATAGCCGATCGGGGCTGGAAACTGATGTCGAACTCACTTAACTTTACGACCCATTTGGCTATCCTCCCCGAAGTGTCAGGACATCGAAGAACGGCCTTAAGAGGCTGATCAGTCAATACCACGATGGCATGGACATGGAAATAAGACCGTAGTCACTTTGCCGCAATTATCAAGGAGTAAATCAATTTCTACATTTTTGAATATCTTGTTTCAGCATCGTGCAAGACTTTGCTGATATAGTAGATCGGCTTATGGGAGCCGTCCTCCTCTCTTTGGACGAGGACCGAACTGACTGCTTCGTTCGAAGCAGAGAGATACAGGTAGAGTACTTCCCCCTCTTGAGGTTTGGAGAGCAAAGGTGGAGTCTCCAAGTACTTCTTCAGCTCTTCAAAAGCAATGCGGCAGTCCTCGATCCATTCAAAGCCTCGGGACTGTCGAAGTACTTTGAAGAAAGGAAGGCATTTCTCGGCCGACTGGGAGATGAATCTGCTCAAGGAGGTGATCCTTCCTGTCAGCTGTTGTACCTCCTTGCAAGAAGGATGCCTCATATCCCTAAGGGCCTGGATTTTCTCGGGGTTCGCCTCGATCCCTCTCCAAGTAACGAGGAACCCCAAGAACTTGCCTAAAGTTATCCCGAAGGCGCACTTTGTTCGGGTTTAACTTCATATAGTGGCATCATAGAGCTTCGAACGATTCTTCCAGGTCCTTGATGTGATCTTCTTTAAGGAGGCTTTCGACGATTATGTCGTCGACATAGACCTCCATGTTCCTCCCCAATTGTTCCTTGAACATCTTGTTAATCACCCTTTGGAATGTTGCCCTAGCATTCTTGAACCCAAACAGCATCATTTTGTAGCAATAAAAATCTGTCGGTGACAAAGGCTGTCTTTTCCTCATCTTGGGGGTCTATTTGGATCTGATTGTATCCAGAGAAGGCATCTATGAAGCTTAATAGCTGGTGCCCAGCGGTGGCGTCAACCAGTTGGTCGATCTTTAGAAGGGAAAAGCTGTCTTTCGGGCAAGCTTTGTTGAAGCCTGTGTAGTCGATGCAGAACCTCCACTTGCCATTAGCTTTCTTCATCATTGGCCAACAATTCAGGATAATGCGCTTCTCGAATGAATCCCGTCTTGATGAGTTTGTTCACTTCTTCATCTAATGCCTTCTGCCTTTCGGGGATGAAACTCATTTTCTTCCGCCGAACTGGCTTATATTCGGGGGTGATTTCCAACCGATAAGTAATTACTTTGGCTGGAATTCCTGGAATGTCCGAAGCTGATCAGGCGAAGACATCGGCATTGTTTCTGAGGAAACAGATCAGCTTCGCTTTGGTTCCCTCGTCGAGCATGCTTCCGATCTGCACGACCCTAATGGGGTCCTCTTCAGTTAGTTGCACCGGAATGGTTCTCTCCATGGGTTCACCAGAGTCTGCGATTGGGTCTCTCAGATCTAATTGATCCCAAGTTGTAGGATCGTTGGAGTGCTTGTCTTGAATCATCAAGCACTGTCGTGTCGTTCTTTGATCTCCCCTGGCTTCTCTGACGCCTCTTGGTGGAAAAACGTACCAAAAGATGGTAAGTTGACACTATGGCCCAGAATTTGTTCAGGACGGGCCGTCCCAAAATCACGTTGTAGGCCGAAGAGGTTCGGAACACCGTAAAGTTGATTGGTAGTGTCTTCTGTCAGGGTTCAGTGCCAAGGATTACAGGCAATATTATTTCTTCCTCAATATCGACTTGATTGCCTCCGAAGCCAGTAAGTGGTATAGGAATCTTTGCAATTTATTTTTAGGCAGGCACATCTGAGAAAATGCATCGTAAAGTAAGACGTCGGCAGAACTTTCATTATCAACCAAGATATGCCTTACATTATAGTTGGCCACAACGGCCGATATTACAATAGGGTCATCATGCGATAGCTGGACCCTCACGAGGTCGTCATCGGAGAAGAGTATAGCATTGTTGTCTTTGAGCCGCTTTGGGACATCGTCTTCGGCTCTTCTCCGATCGATCGACCGATGCAGCATCCCTACGTTCCCGTTGGTGGGCCTCTGGTTTGGCAGTTCAGCTTCTTCAGGGACCCTCTGGGAAACGGTAGCTTTTGATCGAGGTCCCTGGCGACCGATGTATCGCCCCAGATAACCTCTCTTGATAAGTCCTCGATGGCATCTCTAAGCTGGATCACTCTTCGATGTCATGGCCATGGTCCTGGTGAAATCAGCAGTACTTGTTCACGTTCCTCACGGAAGAGGACGCCTTCATGGGACGTGACCGTTGGAGATAGTTTTTTTTTTCTATCTCTAGTAGGATCTTTTCTCTAGGGAGGTTGAGGGGGGTATATGAGTCGAATTTCCCACCCGGTGCTCTGGGCTTGGGACTTTATCGCCGATCAGGATATTTGTTGTTGTTGTTGGGTACAGGGAGCCTTGTCCCCTGCTGTTTTTCTTCTTTGGGAGGGGCTTCCCTTCGGCTAGCCGCCGATTCGCCAATTGCTCTTCGACGTCGGCGTACTTCTGAGCTCTCGACAGGAGCTCAGCATAGCTTTTGGAAAACTTTTTGTCCAAGGAAAAAGTGAGCCTGGATGTATGGAGCCCATTTTTTAATGTAGACATGGCCACGTGCTCATTGAGATCAGAGATCTCGAGCGTAGCCGAGTTGAATCTGGAGATATAATCTCCCAGATTTTTTCCTTCGTTCTGCTGAAGGAGGAACAAGGTATCCGTGTTGCGAGGGATCTTATGGCAGGTCCTGAAATGCAAGATACAATTTTTCAAGCTCGGAAAAAGAATCGATGGTACCTGGGTGTATGCTTGAGTACCATATCCGAGCGGCTTTCTTCGGAGTGACCGGGAATGCGAGGCAGTACAGCACGTCCGAAGCCCCTTGAATCATCATATGGGCCTTGAAACTGCCCAGGTGATCAAGTGGATCGGTGGTGCCGTCGTAGGGCTCCATCTAAGGGATCCTAAAGTGCCGGGGAACAACTTCAGCCATGATGTGAGCGGTGTATGGAGGGCGCAGCTCACACGCCACAAGGTCATCGTGGTTCTTCTGCTCCTGAAGCTTCGTAACCTCCGACTTGAGGGCCTTAAGTTTTCCTTCGTAATCAGGGTGGACCTCTTTCGATAGGTCCTTTTCAGGAGTAGAGTCTTCGGAGGAAGCAGAAGAAGATTGCCTAGGCCTCTTTCCTTTTCGCAGCGAATCGATGGGTCTAAGCATTCTTGAGCTTCGACCCTCAAGAGAGGGTCGAAGACGGAGAGAAAGATGGGTGGACCCCTCTTGAGGGGCTCTTTTCTCCGGGATCGAGAACTATGTCTGGAGGTGGTTGGCGGATGCCCCACCTGGAAGGCTTTATCTTGAAAGTCCTGAACCATAGCTGTGAGAGCATTGACCTGATTTAGGAGAGTCTCAAACTGCTGCTGTCCCACGACAAGCTTGGGAGGCGGAACGTCGTTCCCTACCGGGGGTCCATCCCTCTAAGAGGGAACGCGGCTTCTACTTGCTGAGACATTCTGAGTCTTTCCTCTCGCCATTGGAGACTCCTTACGCTTTCCTTTTTTCTTAAGGGAGCTAACAGCAGATGCTTGGCGTGCTCTTGGTGTACTCTTCACCAATCTATTGGCATAGAATCCCTTTTCCGACCGGGCGAAGCTATTGGTTCACAGGTTCGCTCCCTGGTTTACCTGCAAAATAAATCCCTGGCCGGATGTTCTCTGGTGGGGGACACTCCGATGCCTAAGTCAGAGACGAGTTCTAGCCACAGAATGGAAAAAATTCTGAGGATGGCAAGGAAAAAAAAGTTTGGATTTTCAGGATTTCGTTTTGCCCTTACCTGGAATGTCCCATCTTACCAGTATTTGTATCGGCTGGTCCGGCCTGCGGTTCCATTCTCTTTCCTGCGGTTATGATGGGGGGAGTTAATGGATTCCCCTCTGCCCGTAACGGTGGATGGCCGGAGACGTTACAGTTGGAGTTAGTGACCACGTGGCCACTTTGATGTAGTTCTACTATGGAGGTAATAGTCGATCGTAACTGTTATCTCCCACGTTCGTGTGGGCTTGAGGTAGGTTGGAGATCTACCTTCGGGCTTCCTTTTCAGGAATGTCCGTGGCTGGATCGGAGGGAGTGCTTTTGTCCCAAGATATCTTCGGAACGGCGCCTGTGGCCGAAGCCGAAGATCGTGTCTTCAGCAAAGGCCGAAGACCATGTTTTCGATCAGGGCTGAAGGTCGTGCCTCCAGCTGAGGCTGAGGGTTAACTCTTCGACTGAGACCGAGGGTTATCTGCGGCAGAGGCTGAAGGCTAACTCTTCGGCTGAGACCGAGAGTTGTGTCTTCGACAGAGGCTGAAGACTAACTCTTCGGCTGAGACCGAGGGTTGTGTCTTCGTCTTGTCCGTTAACCATTCGACTTCTTCTGAGTGCTTTAGTTCGAAATGCCTGGCTCAGGAGGGAGTGTTCAGGCGGTCGAACCGGTGGCTGATCTATGCCTGAACCGGTATATCCCAACAAAACTGATCCAGGTAGGGCCTGAACACCCGATTTATGAGGTCTATGAAAGCTGCATGTGCATTTGTCAGACCGAAAGGCATGACCAGGAACTCATAATGTCCATATCTGGTTCTAAAGACTGTCTTAGGAACATCTTTAGTCCTTATCTTTAATGATGGTAACCGAATCGAAGATCGATTTTTGAAAATACTTGTGCTCCTTGTAGTTGATCGAATAGATCATCAATCCTCGATAAAGGATACTTATTACATACTGTTACCTTGTTTAACTCCCGATATCTATACAGAGCTGAAAACTACCATCCTTTACAAATAATACCGGAGCACCCCAGGGAGACATGCTTGGTTTGATAAATCCTTTATCTAGCAACTCTTGTAATTACTCCTTGAGCTCCTTCAATTCAACCGAAGCTATCCTGTATGGAGCTCTGGAGATGGCTCCAGTGCTAGGTGCGAGATCAATGGAGAAATCGATTTCTCTGTCAGGAGGTAACCCTGGCAAGGCCATCGGAAATGACCTCTGGAAACTCGTTCACAATGAGAATGTCTTCTAACTTGAGCTACTGTTGTCATGTATCTATCACTGCTGCCAAGAACCCTTCACAACTTTCCTGAGGAGTCGCTGGGCACTAAAAGCTGAGATCACCCTCCACTAAGAGGTTAACTTGCTACCCAAAAAGTCAAACTCTGGCTAGCCAGGGACTTGAAATCTCATCATCTTCTCGAAGCAATCAATGAAAGCATGATGTGCTGCTAACCAGTCCAACCCAAGGATTACATCAAAGTCTATCTCTAGGATTATTAAATCTGCCTTCATCTCCCTACCTTCAATGTCCAATTTGTAATTCTTGCATATTCGATTAACCAAAATGACATCTCCACTTGGAGTAGAAACACAAAGATCAACTTCTAGAGATGTCGAAGTCAACTCATTGTTTTCACTAACTAGTCTAGCTGATATAAAAGAATGTGTGGCACCAGCATCAAACAGAACATAAACACTGCTAGAAAATAACCTAATCATACATGTCACTACTGAATTAGAAGCGTTGGCATCCTGCTGAGTGAGTGCATACACCCATCCCTAGGTTCCTGGCTTCTGTTGTCCTCCTTGTTGATGTCCATCACGAGATGCTTGAGGTGCTTGATGCTATGACCCTAAAACACTATGACACACAATAGCCTTGTGACCCTTCTTGCCACATTTATAGCATTTCTCTCCTGGCCAAGTGCAGCCTCACTTAACGTACGGCCCACCACACTTGTAGCACTAAATATCATCCATTTGTTGAGTCTTGTCATTTAGAGCAGCATTGTTAAACTTCCTTATCTTCGAACCAGTGTTTTTATTAGGTTGACCCTGATATCCTCCTGATTTGGATCTTTTCTTCAAAGCTTTTTCTCTCTTTGCTTGAACAACTTCCAACCTCCTTTCTATTATCAGTGCCTTGTTGACGACCTCCTTATAAGCAGTCACCTGTTGTTGAATCCGATCTCTAAGTCATTTTCAAAATTTCTGTCCCGGACCCCTTCATCTGCTATCAGTGTCGGAGCATACCTTGATAGTTCTTCGAACTTTGCAGTATACTGAGCAAGTTACCTTGCTCCAGGTAGTCAAATTCTCAAAATTTCTGTATCCGAATACTCAGAAAAATACCTTTCATAGAAAACCCTCCTAAAATCTACCCAGGTAAAAGGTGCATCATTCGGTCCCAGATTTCCAAGCTCCAACTCCCACCAAGTGGCTGCCTCATATTGCAACAAGAAGATAGCGAAAGTAGCCTTTTCCTTTGTCGGGCACCTTAAGACCTGGAATACTTTCTCAACAGCTTTCAACCAACCCTCGGCTTCTATGGGATCAAACGTTCCCTTGAATACTGGTGGGCAATATTTCTTGAAATCTATTAAGATTATTTGACGTGCTTGTGGGACCCCGACTTCCGACTGTCACTACAGAATTCCTTGTTTTGTTGCAATAGTTGCTGCATGAACTGTTGCTGTTGTTGCATAAGTCGTTGTTGTTGTTGGATATATTGTTGTTGTTGTTATTGCATTTGCATTAATCTCAGCATATCAGCTCTTGCAACAGCTTGTTGTTGCCCCAGTAGTTACATCAGCTGAGGAAGGCCAACCTGATCCCCAGGCTGAACTTCAGGTCCTCTTGGAGTTTCCGTTTCTACGGTCCCAGTCTCCAAGGTGTTGTTCATAGGATTGGACATTGGTTCCTGTAGATGCTCATCATCAGGTAAGATCCCAGCATCATCTTGCTGCTCCAAGGACTCCCAAGCACTTGATCTATCCACAAATCTTGTGGACCTCCTAGCACATCCACACCCGCCACCACATGCTATGGAAATCCTATACCAGTCATTGTTAGTACACAACTAACACTTAATGATCAAAAATATATTACATTATTTACCCCACCTAAAAATCAACCAACACTCTCTCAATGAACTTATACCCTAGGATCCTACAACTTGGTTTGCTCTGATACTACTTTGTCACGCCCCAAATCCTACACTGGAATCGGCTACGTGACCGGCCACACGACCTTAGGTTTTATCCTAGGGATCATGACAGGCCTAGGTACACTAGAGTCACGTCAATTAAAATCACAACAATTATATCAATATTATTTAAATAATTTAATAATAATTAAATAATCCATTTATTCAAATCAAACAACTAAATGGTCCACTGATTCACAAGTATCAGCAACCGAAAAACAACCAAAACTAACTATACTATCTAAACAATATTGATGTTCAGTCTCACGCCCAGCCCGATCCTTGCTATGCATCCTGAGTAGGTGAAAGAGCCAAAGAAATTCTAAGTCTAGTACATACAGATGTATGTGGACCTATGAATGTCAGTGCTAGAGGTGGGTATAATTAATTCATTACTTTTATAGATGACCTATCTAGATTTGGTTATGTCTATCTTATGAGACATAAGTCTGAGTCATTTGAAATGTTCAAACAATATCGTAATAAAGTTGAAAAGCAAACTGGAAAGAGTATAAAAATTTTTCGATATGATCGAGGAGAATATCTTTCTAGTGAGTTTCTGGCTTATCTTCAAGAAAATGGGATTCTCTCTCAATGGACACCTCCGAGGACATCCCAACCGAATGGTGTGTCCGAAAGGAGGAATAGGACTTTGTTGGACATAGTCCGGTCCATGATGAGGTTTGCTACTCTGCCTATCTCTTTCTGGGGCTATGCCATGGAGTCTGCTTGTTATCTTCTTAATAGGTCTCTTAGTAAGTTTGTGGATGGTACTCCATATGAGATGTGGTCTGAACAGAAACCAGTACTCTCACACCTTAGGGTCTGGGGGTGTCCAGCATATGTTAAGCATTTACAGACCGATAAACTAGGACCTAGGTCTGACCGGTGCCTATTCGTTGGGTATCCGAAAGAATCTAAAGGGTATTTCTTTTACCTGACTGATGAATAAAGAGTGTTTGTTGGTCTTAGGGCTATCTTTTTTGAAAAGGAGTTCCTTAGTGAACGAACTGTAGCCACTAAGATTGAACTTAGTAAAGTTCGACAGGTAGAAGTACCGACACATTTAGGAGACACCTCAGAACTGGATTTGACTAATTCAAATCCAGAGCCCATTGAGCACCCATTAAAGAGGTCCGGTAGAGTTCTGCGTCAACCGGATAGATACTATGGTTTCTTGGTCTAGGATGGGGATCCCATTGAACTTGATGAAAACAATGAGGATCCGATCACCTATATGGATGCTCTAAAAAGGTCAGACTCTGATAAGTGGCTAGAAGCCATGAAATCCGAAATGGAATCCATGGAGATCAATAATGTGTGGACATTAGTTGATCCACCTGAAGGGATAAAATCCATTGGGTATGGATGGATTTTCAAAAGGAAACGGGGCAGACGGAAGGGTGGAGACCTACAAAGCCCGTCTGGTTGCCAAGGGATATCGTCAGCGTTATGGTATTGACTATGACGAGACGTTCTCCCCTGTGGCAATGCTCAAATCCATTCGGATTATGCTTGCTTTAGCTGCATACTTCGACTATGAAATCTGGCAAATAGATGTCCGAACAGCCTTCCTAAATGGTGAGCTAGAAAAGGAGGTGTATATGATACAATCTGAAGGGTTCACATCCACAGATGAGTCAAAGGTTTATAAGCTTCAGAGGTCCATCTATGGACTGAAGCAGGCATCTCGGAGTTGGAACATACGATTTGATAAGTGTATCAAGTCGTATAGCTTCATTAAAAAAGGAGAAGAACCTTGTATTTATAAGTGGGCTAATGATTCTGTTGTATTCCTTGTATTGTATGTGGATGACATTCTCCTAATCGGGAATGACATTCCAGCATTATAGGGAATAAAGATCTGGCTTTCATCTCAATTCTCTATGAAAGACTTGGATGAAGCCTCGTTCATACTGGGTATGAAGATCTATAGAGATAGATCTAAGAGGCTTCTGGGATTGTCCCAGTCAACGTACATTGATACCGTGCTGAAACGGTTCAGCATGGAAAATTCCAAGAAAGGCTATCTTCCGATAGGCCATGAAATTACTCTCTCCAAAAAGATTGTGCTTCTACTCCTGAGGAGAGAGAGCGTATGAGTAGAGTCCCATATGCTTCGGCAGTGGAATCTATTATGTATGCAATGACATGTACTAGACCAGACGTGGCATACTCACTAGGAGTAGTGAGCAGATACCAGTCTGACCCAGGTGAAGCGCATTGGAAGGTGGTAAAAACTATCCTAAAGTATTTGAAAAATACTAAAGACCAATGGCTTATCTATGGAGAGCCTGGCTTAAAACTTGTTGGTTATACAATTCAAGTTTATAGTTAGATAGAGATGATAGCAAAAGTGTGTCGGATTTTGTATTTACTCTAAATGGAGGAGCCATTTGCTGGAAAAGTTCCAAGCAACATACTGTGGCAGACTCGATTTGCGAAGCAGAATATATTGCAGCATCTGATGCAGCAAAGGAAGCTGTTTGGCTACGAAAGTTCCAAGGCGAGCTGGGAGTGGCACCCTCCCTGGATGGCCCTGTTCCAGTATTTTGTGACAGCACTGGAGCCATTGCTCAAGCCAAAGAGCCTAAGTCCCATCAGCGCACCAAGCACATTCTGCGCTGCTTCCACCTCGTGCGAGAGATTGTGGCACGAGGGGCATCAACCTTTAGAAGATCGATGGAAAAGAAAATCTGGCCAACCTCTTCACTAAAGCAGTTGGAATTCAAGAATTTAAAGATTGTAATTGAAAAATGGGAATGCGATTCTGTTCTGATTGGCTTTAGTCCAAGTGGGAGTTGTTGGAAATTATGTCCCAAAGCCAATCGTCTAGGCTATAGATGGTTGTACTATTTGTATATGAATTTTAATATAAATAAAGTTATCTTTTGGCTGTTTATCACAGGTTTATTTTTCTTAATTTAAACTCTTTTGTGATGATATCCTTTGAGCTACCTTGTATGTGATGTAGAGAGGATGCATCACGTAGTTCATAAATTAGTTCGCAACCAAAGGATACGCTATTCGGGATGATGATGTATCAAGAGTAGGTCGTTGATGTCATATCTATTGGTTGTCCTCTTAACCAAGTAGCATGGAGATGCTGGTATGACATCGGGTGTTGTGTTTGACACTTCACTGAATGTGACTCTCATGCGAGATTCTCTTGCTACCGAAGAGGAATCTTGCATTAGAATTTCGACTTGAATTATTCCTTTGACTTGAGATCACTATGGCAGCTTGCAAGCAACTCACTGTGCTTTGGTGCCGGACTACCCGGATTTCTAATCCGGTGATGGAAGGTTGCTGGGTATAGTCAAGTACTTGTATAGCGGTAGTAGGATCGAGATAGGATTGACCTCTCCAAATGATTTGGATTGAATGCTTTATATGCCTCAATTTAGAAAGACCTTGGCCAGGGCATTCCTTGTAAAGTGTTGCAGGGATTCTTTGAGACATATTCAGATGGACTGTTTAGGGTTGGGTAGTCTAACCCTATGCCATCCGAAGCATTAGGAGGTGCAGGGAATAAGTTAAATGCTATTCCATGTTCAACAGGATCATGTTGCTTTGCAACCTTCAACCTATCCGGACGCCGGGTGTCATTGCTAGATGACGACTTTGGCTAGTACTGGAAATGTTCCCGTGCTACTGTTTAGTATTTGAACCTATAGGGTCGCACACCGAGGTTTCTTCTTGCTTTGTTGGCATGCGAACAATTGGGAATCGTTCCGGACTCATTTGACAAGGTATTGTCAAATTTATGTTCGAGCCGACTCTTCTTGAACGAGTCGACTCGAGTCATTTAACAAGGTATTGTCAAACTTCTGATCGAGCCGACTCTCCTTGAACGAGTCGACTCGAGTCGAGCCGACTCGAATGGTCGAGTCAACTCGAATGACGGACTGCTGAAATTCGAAAACCTTCATTAAATGTTGTAATTGTTATGGAATTTAATGCTGGAGTTTCGAGTTTTAATGATTGATGTTGCTGAATTCCAAGAGACTTCTAACCTCCCTGGAATTTCAAGAGACCCCATAACTCCCCAAAATCTCTCATTAACCCCTCTTAATTGTTTTGAGGGCTGCTGCTATTATTTAATGGCTGGGCTGCTGAAAGTGAATTTGTTTTTCACTTCTCATATTCCATTCCCAAAATCTAGATCAAATTTTCTCTACCAAAATTCTGGGTTAGAGTTCTTCCTTGATCATTGAGAGATTGAGAGATTTGATCTTAGGGATTATTGAGTTTGGGTGGGATCTCTGAGTGCATACCTTCTATTGAAGGTTTGGGATAGCGTTGGGAAAGGCTCTCGGGAGTCTTTGTTCTAGCACTGCTGCAGCGACTTGCACTTCAAGGAGTTGAAGGTGTCCCACTTGTCTTCAAGGAGTTGAAGGAGTTCAACCGACAAAGCTTCTGTAGAGGCTAGCACCTCAAAGGAAGAAGAAATCACGCTACACGGTGTGAACCACCCGTAGAGGCGGTACCCGAGTGCTGCTTGCAGATTCGGATTTTTCTACATGTTTGTGCCGTCCCTAGGATCGCGACTAAGAGTTGGACTTCCGGTTCTTCCCGGTGAACGTACCAAGGTATGTGATTGATTATGTATGACATAATTAGCTCTTTCGCATCATTGTATGGTTATATAAATAGTTACATATTTCATACTATGGATGCATGATTTCATATTTATATTACTCTAGATACATCTAGATCCTGCTATAGGGATTATGTTAATTAGATTAACATCTTGATAAAATAGTTTTATCGCTTTCCGCTGCTGCATGCTCTTAGAAAAGCTTTAAAACGCATGCATCGCCCCTAGGAACAGTTCCTTACATATACAACTAGGATAAAGTTCAGAGATCCTTATCTTCAAGAGCTAATCCAAAAGTATCCGGTATCAAATTGTACCCGGAGCTCGTCCAACACCGTCCTACTCAGAAGGTTGTTCCCCTACAATAATAATTTTTAATATAAATAAATATCCTAGGATAATTTAAATCTAAAACCTTTTATCCAAATTTCATCAGTGGTCCACCCGTTGATACCCTCACTTTACGATTTCCCAGAAAAAGGGCTTTTCGATCTTTTTCCCTTTTTTATATTTATTATTATTTTTTTCTTTTTTCTTCTTTCTCTCTCCTCTTTCTCCCTTCTTTCTCTCCTCTTCCTCCTATTCTCTCTTCTCCCTTTTTTTTCTTTTTCTTTTTTCTTTTTTTTTCTCTTTCCTTATTTTTTTCTTTCCCCTCCTCCAAAGGTCTCCCTCTTTCTCCCATTATTTTTCCTTTTTTCTCCTTCTCTTCTCCTTTTCTCTTCTTCCTCTCCTCTTCCTCTCTTCCCTCCCTCTTATCTTCTTCTTCTATTCGACCGAACCGAGACGGTGGTGGTCCACAGCGGTCCAGCATCCATTGGAGGCGACCCATGTCACCAAAAATCAAAGGAAAAGGAAAGAGAGCCAAAAATCTTACCTGTCTCGATGAGATCCTTCGCTGGCCGATCGTCGAAGATTTCCCATGGATAGACCTGTTGCCGTACCTGTGAAGGCCACACTCCTCGTCACCGGATCGACCCGTCACCGTACCCGTGAAGGCCGCGCTCCTCGTCGCCAGCGGTAAGTGGTTGGAAGGGTGATGGAGATGGGGGGAGTGAGATCTTTTTTTTTATAGTTTTGGGGGTAGGGTTTTGGCCCTCCCCTCATCCTTCCTCCCGACGGACTCAAGGTGGAGGAAGACTCCCATCCGGAGTCTTCTTCCCCCTTCATCCCTTCTTTCCTCTTTTTTTTCAGATTATTACAACATAGACGCAACATATATGATTAAAAACAACCCAATTTAAATTATTAAAATACAAAATTATCCTAAATTGAAAATTTGTGTCAACTAGATTGGCTTCTAGGGCATACATCTAACATAATTTTCGTGTAAACCTTGAAAGACTAGCAATGGATGTCTCAGCAAGATTTCATATCGATCTGAACCCAATCATATGATCAAGAAAAAATCATGTCGCATAAAACTTGCAGGCTACTGAAAAACCTGGCACCCAGCAACTTGGTGCACCCTCTATTTGCACCACACCTGATCCCTTGGACCTCTAGATTGGCTACCGAGGCTGATAGCCACACCGAAACGCGGCACCAGTCCATGAGTAGACAAATGGAGGTTAGATAGTAGGTCAACTCCAATCCTAGTTGGACTAGGATTCTCCAAGCGATAGGCTTCAAAATGCCAAACCACCTCTCCTATTCCGTCGCAGATAAGGACTCCTTTCCGGGGAGTCTTGGATGGCGTGGAGACCTGAACTCAATAGAAGAAGTCAGAAAAGGGGGCAGAGAAGAGGTTAGGGAGGCCAAGACTTCTTAGCACCCAAAAATCCTGAAATCTGTCTTGGCGAGAAGAAGTCCTCTTCTAAGACTCTTGGGCGCACCTCCTAGGACCTATTGCATTGTGAAAAACCACAGATGGGACGCCTGTCTTGCTATTTCAAATGGAAGCAAAACAGGGACGTGAAGAACCTAGGAGAGAGAATCCCTAGCATGGGAAACTCTTAGGTGCTAATCTTTCTTAGCGCTAAACCTTTAGCGCTCTTCTTGGGGGCATTTGATTCTTTGGCATGGAATTCGGGCATGAAGCCCTCTTGGGCAGCATGAGAAGAGAAGGTGAGAGGGGAGAGAGAGAGGGGTTTAAGAAGAGAGAGTCTATATTGTAATTCCTGCTTAGGTTTACATGGTGTGCCCTTTTATACACCAAAAGATCTCTCAATTCAAATAGTATAGGAATATAAACCTAAACTCTAACTCAAACTTCTTCTAAAGCCAATTTAATTAGAAGAGCACTCATCCAAAGCCCATGTATATCCATGACTTGACCCAATCTCATACCTACTTGGATCTAAAACTGATCTAACATTGATTAGCCCCCACAAGACCAAAACCTTAGACCTCGAGCCTGTGGAGGGCCGAACCTCCATCCTAGAACCAAACGGTCCTAGTCCTAGGACCCAAATCGATCCTAGATTCCTGGAGCCATTGCTATGACTCCTTTCCTGTCCTTTCAAGACTTAGGAGCATCATATCTGTGCCAACAATCTAGATGATTGTTTCAGGCCATATATTGATCTATTTAACTTATAGGCTCTGTCCTTTTAACCTTTGACCACAAAACCTACATATTTTTCATGTAGATTTTTTTATCCAATTCTCCATTAAAAAAACCATTTTAACATCCATTTAATATAGCTCTAGGTCCATTTGAGCTAGCATGGCTAGTATTAAGCAAATTGAGGTAAACCTAACAATTGGAGAAAAAGTTTTTTTCATAATCTATACCCTCCTGTTAGGTATAACCTTTCGCTACTAGTTATGCCTTGTACATCTCGATTGTCCCATCTACTTTTTTTTACTTTGAAAATCTATTTGTTCCTAATGACCTTTCGCTCTTGTAATAGATCAACAAGACCGAAACATGGTTTGCATTCATTGACTACATTTCCTCCTCCATTGCAATCTTCCATCCTTTTTTAGCAGAGCTAGATACGATTTCATCAATCAATTTTAATTTTGCTTCATGTGAAGCCAACATAAATGCCTCACCCTCAATCTCAAAATATCTACAAGGAATGCTCTGATGAATACTCTTTCATATTCGAGAGTTCTGAGATGGTTCATCTTGAGCCATAAACTACTCCCACTCAGATTAAAAAATTTAAGTTTCTTAATTTCAACCCCATTAAATTCATATAATTTAATTTCTTTATTTATCTCACCTCTGCTTGGAAACTCATTCTCCAAGAACGTGACATCTCATGATTCAATTTAAGTTAATCCTCCATCTCAATGTTTGCCTACGAATATATATCCTTTAGAATGTTCAGGATATCTTATAAAGATACATTTCTTTTTTTTTGACCAGATTTTCCATATTTGTGGGAAGGATCATGAATATATGCTGCAGACCACAAGGTCCCGGATTAAACAGGTTAGGTTTCTTACCTTTCCATAACTCATATGGAGTTGACGTAACCAATTTAGAAGGCACACGGTTCAATACATACACAACTAGTAACAAAGCATGTTCCTTATAAAAAATTTGGAAATTGACATGTGCCATCATAGACTTGACCATTTTCAATAGGGTTCGGTTTCTTCTCTCAGCCACTATTCTGTTGTGGAGTTTCAGGATGGACAACTATCTATCCACTTTTATCACAGTTCCTTGAACCGTTCCGATAGATACTTTCTTCCCTGATTAGTTCTTAAAATTTTAATTCTTTTATATAATCGATTTTCAACAAACTTAATATATCGTTTAAAACAATCCAATGCTTTTGACTTATGAACAATCAAAGACATGTCCAAATCGGGTATGGTCATCTATGAAAATGATAAAATAATATGCATCATGTCTAGCCCTAATAGTCATTGAACCATAAATATTCCGAATAGACTAGTTGTAATGGCTAATCAGCCCTAATTTCTTTCCAAATAGTTCTTAGTTATTTTTTCAGCTACATAATGTTCATAATTGGTTAATTCAATTTTGCCAACTGGATCTAAAAATCCTATGTTAGCTAATCTATTTATTCCCTCTTGTCTAATATGACCTAATCTAGCATGACATATATTTACATCCATAATATTAAAAATAGTTAATGAAAAACAATTATTATTATGATAAACATTAGTAGAATATCCATCACCCACAACAAAAAAAAATATTTAGCAAACATACTAAAGTAATTAAAACATCATCATAGTATATCCACAACATAATCATGAAAAATAAAAACATATCCTAAGCTAAGAACTTTTACGGAGACCAAATTGCACCTTATGCCTGGAGCGCAAACATCATGTAGGTACAAGATTCTCCCATTGTGTAAAGTTATAGCTTATACGTTCCAATGCTTTTGATCTCCAGTCTTGTATTATTACCTACATATATCCATTTTGTCCCTACTTGGACATGATGGTACTCCACAAATGCTCCGACCATCTTGCCACATTTGAAACACTTTATCTTGGATTTGTCTTTACGTTAAATTGTTTGCCTTTCTTATTCCTTTTAGGTTCTTCTTAGAACCATGAGCAATTTTTTTTTGCTTTCTGCTCTTTTCCTTCTATATCTGACTCTTCCCTTTGTTCTTAGATCACAAAGCTCCCTTTGAACCTATTCCATCTAAAAAGGCTTCTCAGTGTCTCTTAAATCAAGGCAATTTTCCTCAAGCTCAACAAGTCGGGCAACATCTACAAAGATTTTGATATTATCATTATTGTTCAGATTGAGCTTCATATGCTCCAAACTATTAGGAAGAGAACGGATCACTACCTGGACTTGCTACTCATCTATCAAGATATGATCAGTTGCTTTCAGCTCCCTGATCATCTTTGACATTCCATTCAGATGCTCACTTATTGTGTAATTAGGAATTAGCATGCTTCTTGTATGTGTCAAATTTAATAGTTAGCTATCTCAGCCTAGTCACAATTGTCCCACCAAATTTCTTTCAAATGCACTCACATCTCATGAGCAGTAGAGATCTATTTGTACTCATCCACAAGACCATCCACCATTATACTTATCAGAATACGTGCAGTGATTTCTTTTGCCTTTCAAGCACGATAAGCTTCTTGATCTCTCCTGTTCCGAGCACCATTCTCCTCACCAGGATCAGTCATGATGCCTTTCAAAACCTCTTGCTCCTCAAGAATATAGTGAATCTTAGTCTACCAAATATTATAGTTCTTGCTAACTAGTTTTTCACCTTTGTTTATATTAGCAATAATGTTCTTTAATGCCATCTCAAACTACATAGAAATTTAGCATAAAATGAGTACTAGCACATTTTCACTTCCAGCACATATTTAAATTTAACTTTGTAGCATACATAAATAATGAAACCCTAACATAAGTAGCGAGATCAAAAATTCACTATCCCATTCCCATATCTTCCATATCTTATGTTAGAACACCATTATTTATCATCTGCTCTCAATAATGCTACACATGTTATTCATTTAATAGTTGCTCCTCTTTGATTAAATATATTGAATGGTTAAACTTGCATTAATAGAAAAATTTAATTGCACATGAGTCAACATAACATAAAAAATACATGTGTATATACAATATTTACAAACATGATTCAACAATTTAAAATAGCTAGAAAATATAGCTATAAATATTTCTAGCTGCAGTGTCGCACTATGAGGATCAACATTGTTTTGCCTGCTAGTTGACTTGGTCATTAAGGTTCCATAAGTCTCCTTTTTAAGTCTGGCAATTATCTCCTCATAAGTATGTATCTTCTCGCATTCCCAATATTCTCTTATTACTCTTTTCCAAAAATCTGATACCGTATCACACAAGAGTTCCATTTTATGATGTTCGCCCATTGCACACTCTCTTTAAAACCTCTTATTATACAGTTAATTATCATCAAGCATGCTTCTAGGTCATTGCCTTTCATTTTGTATTTTAGATCATTGAACTTGTTCTTCGCAAAAGGTCCTCTAATAGCCTTCCTAGTTCTAATAGTAATTGTCATTTTATCTGTCAATAAATTAAATGAATATTATTAGTCTCGTACTCAATTAGTATTTCCTAAAAAAATACTAAACATGCTCAAAATAATAACATAATATCAAGTAACTCTCATTAGCTTCCACTTGAATAAAACTTAATTGAAAATTAATAATACTTTTTTGTCATTATTCTTTTTTACAAAGATTTGAAAAAAGAAAATGGATCTGTGGGATCTGTGGCGTAATGATGGCATGCCTGACTCCATATCAAAAGGTTGCAAGTTTAAATCCTGTCGGGCTCAAAATCCCGATTCCACAATATATTTCAATATAAGTTTGCAGAAGTCAGATGGCCATGAGATCTGAATCAAGAAAAATTGTTTTTCAATCCCACTCAAAGTTCACCATGAGATGCTGTGGGTTTAAATCCCACTTTACATGGTATCCCACTCGAAGTTCGCTATGAGATGCCATGGGTTAAATCCCACTTTCACCATATCCCACTTAAAGTTCATTGTGATATGCTGTGGATTTAAATCCACTTCTAACAACACAACAATTTTATTTTTTTAATTTAAGTAAGGAGAGCCTTGGAACCATGGAGACATGGCCACATGCGACCACAGGACCTTCGTGCTCTAATGAACGCTCACAAAAATATAGGGGACCCCATGGAGACGTGGCCACATGCGATCACAGGACATCTGTGCTCTGATGTACGCCCACAAAAATATAGCACACAGAGTCCAAAAAACTTTTTTTAAAAAATTAACAAAGGATACCAGTCTCAAACCAAACAAGTCATCATATCCTTCCAAACAAAAAGTTATTAGTCACCGAGCCAAACAATTAGTGACGTGCAGGATTATGGCCTTGCATGATCACGTTATGATCATCTTTGTCATGGAAACGATTTAAAAAAGAATTTTCAAATGAAAACATCTTTCGTTATATAAATCCAAAAGATGCATATAAAAATATCATTTGAGATAAAATTGAAGCATATAAATTATAATTTCATGTTTAAAATAGAAATACACATTCAAGCATATCCAGAAACAAATTTAATTCATAAATGGCTCTGATACCAATGTAGAAACTTGAGAATTATAGTGAAAAATCATTTACCTCTTGTAGTCCCAAATCACTAGATCCAGGAAAATCATCTTGATGGATTAAATATCATTCTTGTGATGTTCTAGTCATGTTTTTATCATAAAGTGGAAAGAAACAATTAGCATAGCCTAAATTGCCTCTTACTCACTTGTCATTGCTCATGTTGCTTTTTTTTCTTTTGTGGGGTCTCTTTTTTTTTTTTCAGGATTCTCCGAGAGTCCTAAATATCAAACTCCTACCTTTTGTACGGGAGTTATAGGGCTTGTAGGTGGTTGGTAACCATCCACACTTTCTTATGTGGATAGTTTGAAACTGCCCACTTCTCTATATTTTATTTTCTTTAAGCC